>LRSR01002564.1:0-11642 GCA_001579985.1 Hypsibius dujardini
CAGACAGGCAGGCAGGCAGATGTCAGTTATTTGACCGTGTACCGAGGCAATATCCTTCAAAAGGGAGCTCTTGAATTCCCAGTCCAAGTTAAAGCTCGTCCGTTCCAGCAGCTGCATCAGCGTCCCTTTTGAGCAGAACTCACCGACGACATACTTGCACAGCTGTTCGTCGTCGACGGCGATTCCGATAAAAATCTGCAGATTCGGGTGTTGCAATCGTTTAATCTGTAAAAATAAAAAGTTATTTGGTAAACTAATTGAAGACTTTTTGAATTTTTTTTGCAGCTGTTCGATAAAGTTGTGCCTTACCGTGTCGAAAACGGTACGTAACATTGGTGTTGCTCGATGGTTCGGCTTGTCCAGCAGGCGCAAATCCACCGAATTGCCCTGGTAGATGGCCTCCACCGTGAGCACGTCTCGCGCGAGGATTTCCTTGGTCGACATTATTGTCGCGGTCTCTGCGTTCTGGTCGTGGACCGTGGAAAAATTATGCAGAATTAATAATGCAGAAGAAAAAAGGGAATTGCTCTCGTTACGCAGGATCGATTAATGCGTCCAGACATTACGGTACCGTTAAGAGTGATCGCTTGCTCTTTTCAGGAACAACACTGCCAGTGATGCGGGAAGAGATTCTGTTTTTGTTTACGACAGTCACTTCCGACAGGAGAACTCTCCACCAGAATGGGTTAGTGTCTGACTTTAGGAACCTGAAGAAATGATAAAAATGTGCGTTGTCTAAAACGAATAATGTCTGTTCACGGATTATTCGGCCTTCGTCCCTGCTAGGACGGAAGAACCTGAGCATACAAGTTATTAGACTGAATAATGTGAGAAGAATTGCTGGTAAGACTTTACTGGTAGAGGAGATTAGAGATGAAAGGAAGGAACTGTTCCAGATTACTGCAGAACATACCAGGCAAACGCTATGGGTTGAATCGGTACATGGGTTGAATCGGTGGGATGGCGGGGGGGGGGCCACAAGTGTAAATTGAATGAGTGTTGTTTACAATTTACACTTGTGGCGCCCTCTGCCACCCCACCGATTCAACCCATGTACCGATTCAACCCATAGCGTTTGCCTGGTACAAGCTATTAGACTGAATAATATGAGAAGAATCGTGGTAAGACTTTACTGGTAGAGGAGATTAGAGGTGAAAGGAAGGAACTGTCCCAGATTACTGCAGAACATACGCTTATATAGTCAGGGATAAAGAATAGTTCCTGATCTAACGTCCTGCCGACATGGTGGATTTATGTACGTGATAATAGCTGAGTAAGTACATTATAGAATGTTAGGGTAGATAGGAATGGGTTAACTAGGTAGATAGACTGTACTATTGGTAAGTGTGGGGTTAACTAGGTAGATAGACTGTACTATTAGTAAGTGTTGAGTTAACTAGGTAGCTAGACTGTACTATTAGTAAGTGTTGAGTTAACTAGGTAGATAGACTATACTATTAGTAAGTGTTAGGTACTTTTGGGTATCACCCAACAGAGCATACCTTTTTGCCAGTATCGCAGCCGCTAAAATCAGACCAGCAACGACCAGTAGCGGTATGATGATAGCCGCCGCAATAAGACCCTTACTGAGACCTACAAAAGGTACGAGAAAAACATTGGTTCAGAAGGGGATTGACAAAAGAAGTTTCGACCATTTAAACTCACGTTGTCTGCAGGAATGGTCGTTCCCTAAATAACCACAGGCTGGTCGGTTCTGCGGTAATTCAGTTCCGTTCGGCCAGAGAAGCATGCCAAGGCGTAAAACATCCGAAGTGCCTGCCGGCAAACTCAAAAAATCCTAAAACGAAGAATATTCCTGTTTCTTGGATTACATAAACAGATATTGCGTATTCTAAGTGATGGGAAAGATTTAGTTCCCTAAATCTGCTAACTAATGAAGACTTCCCCGTATTTTGTCTCGTCGGACCACGCCCTCTAAGTATTGCGACTGTTTATGTTTCGCCGAAATACTTCTTGAATTGTCTGCGTACGGTCCAGCGCGATTATAAATAGCGTTGCACACATTTCATTCTTTACAGTTTCCTTCTTTCACATTGCGGTTCTTCTCGCCTGTAAACTGTATATTTTGTTTTTCTAAATGGATTTGTGGCCGTTCCTCGGCCGGGGTTCACCTTCGGTGTCAATAATGCCGATAAGGAATGAATACTTTACTCCCCTGTTCTTGGTTGTTTTGTCTCCCTCCGTTAGAAATAGTTGTATAAGAATTCCAACATTTTACATGTTAAAACAAATGAAAAGAACCAATGACCAGGCAATGACGAGGAGAAAACAAAAAAGGGAAAAAGAAATGCCTGCAACACCCGGTGTTCCCAAGCGGTCACCCATCTAAGTACTAACCGGGCCCGACGCAGCTTATCTTCCGAGATCGAACGGGATCGGGAGCATTCTACGTGGTATGGTCGCAGGCAAAAGTCTCATTAATTCTAATCCCGGAACTTTTTACGAATTTCGATTTCATCATTGTTCGTCACGTGGTCTGAACGTCACTTTAGCGTTCCTCACCTCGAATCTCCCTGTAGCCGGATTGAAGTTGCGAACTTTAAAAGAGTTCTTCCGGTCGCCGTTCTCGTCCATGCCGACGACTCCGTTGACTGGGCTAAAAAATGTATAATTCACTGCTCGCTCCAGCATCCGATCTGCGTTCTTGTGATCCTCCCCAGCAGCCGTCATATCTCGAACCAAGGACGCGTAATAGATGACCGAATCGTAGAAATGGCTGACCACAACATCCACCTAAAAAAACAAACCTGAAGGACCTTTTCTCCCGACTTTTTTGCCCTACCAGTTAATTTGATCCACCCCGGATCTTATCTCTTCATCCCCGTTTGCTATTGTTCACCTACAATCAATCAATCAACTGACTCAATGTCTGCGTCAAGAAATTCCGCTTAATCAATCAATCAGTCGCTGCCAAGTTGGTGTTAAAATTTGAACCAATCACGACACAGTGAATCCGATTGAACAGTCAACCAATGACTGGAGGGGGCGGAGCTTAACTGTCCCTTGAGATCGGGGAGATGACGGTACCTCTTCTCCGGGTGCGTATGTGTAATTGTAATTTTTGGCTGAATTCTTCACGACTTGAGAATTGAAGACTTCCACTTCCCGTTTTGCGTTTGTGGCCAGTGTGAATAGCAAGAGCGACGCAAATCCCAAGACCGCAACCTGATCAAAGTCAAATGCAAAAAAAAATTGAAAATTGAAAAGAGTCAATTTTTTCTTTCAAATTTTTTGGTCGACTAGAAAGTTAAAATGACTTTTTGGATTGGCACGTACTGAATCGTCTTTGTCCTTCCGGATCGGTGTGAAGAATCCCCAGTTCGGACTGGAGAACATCTCCACCGCAAGATACACCTTCAATATTATTATCATTAATAATCTCGGTTGACGTTTTTGGCTGTCAAGTCAGATCTCCCACTTAACACACAATTAATGTTGCAACAATTGAAAGTAAAGATCATTACATATGTGCCGTTAGCCATTTCGAGTTGTTGAGCCATTATCTACAAATAAACCGCACAGTGAACGCAAAACAAATTCCATCCAGAAAGGGCAATTCCACTTTCCTCCCACCATAATTCTGCGGACCGAATCCGCATCCATTAGGAGCACGAAAACTGCAAGCCAAGAATTTGGTGAAGTATCACATTCAAGGGTTCAGACACAGACACAGACACAGACAAAGACACAGACCTGGCCACAGACACAGACACAGACAAAGACACAGACCTGGCCACAGACACAGACAAGGACACAGACAAAGACATAGACATAGACATAGACACAGACAGACACAGACACAGACACAGACATAGACACAGACACCGACAAAGACAGAAACAGACACAGACATAGACATAGACACAGGGACTATACGCCCATTTGTATTCTCGCACAGAAAAGCACCCAAACGAACCTCTGCTGCGAGGAATGGCAGCAGTTAAGCTATCGCGAATAAATTGATCGGTCATTTGGTCGGACTGGAATGGAATGGACATCGACGCAGCGGAAATCTTATAGGCCTCTTTAATGAGCAGGGTTTCCATTACGATGCTGAGCTCGTCGTAGAACCCATTAAAGTGGTCCTCCAGCAACATGATGCTCGTATAGTTGTACGCGTTGAAAAAACGAATCCTAAAACGTACTCTTGCAACTTGCAGCCCACTTTCTTTGTTGATAGATGATGTCGTAATAATTACATTGATCGGGCAGTGTTTATGTGCGTGAAGGACGTTCGCGTCAGGTAGGTGTAATCGCCGATGAATGTGGTCGATCCCACATCAGCTGCTGTAACACAAACATACCGCTGCTCTTCCGATATTCACATTCAGGAACAAATTCAAGAACGGGAACAAAAAAGGAACAGAAAAAAAGGAACCGGAACAAATGGGACAGTAACAGGAGAAAAATGGAACAGGAAAAGGAACGTAAAAGGGACAGGCACATAAAAGGAACAGAAACAAAAAGGAACCAGAACAAAGGAACAGGAACAAAAAAGGAACAGGAGCAAAAGAGAAACCGGAACAAAAAGGAACAGGAAAGAAATGAACAGGTGCATAAAAGGAACAGGTGCACAAAAGGAACAGGTTCTTGGTTCTCATTTCAGTGTTCCTCATATGCGTACCAGGGCAACCGATAGTTGGTATCCTGAGGAAGTCTGCGACGTCGTACATGCTTTCCATAGAGTAACCGCAACCTATTACAGGGTCATTCAATCAAGTTTTGCGTTAACTAAAATTCCGCCATAAAATTGATTTGTAAGTTGGTCATTGAATTTGGTTGACATCGGTGTGATTAGGAACTTACCAGGCCCGATGATGACACTACACTGAAAGTGTTCCTCCGCCAACTTCATCAACCTCGACGCAGCATGGTTGTGAGGGGTACAGGTGCTGCCCATGCTCTCATGATGCTTTATCATCGTCATATTTGTCGGCAAAATATCGTTATTTGCATATTCCAGCGCCAAATCTATCGCCGCTGCTGACTTATCATAATCATAGTACAGCGTTCCCTCACCGTTCGTCTCAATCAGCAGACAAACCAGTAACATCTCCTTAATTTTCAACGCATCATGGAACAACAAACTGTCGTCTGTTTTCCCCTTCATATGAGGGTCTAACATGAAGCCAACCGAAGGCGTGGTTGCCTCGTCCGAAATATCAGAGGGAAAGTTCGTCAGTTCCATAATCGCTCGTTCCTTATTCACCGGTTCCATGATCGCTTGTTCCTTATTCACCGGTTCCATAATCGCTTGTTCCTTATTCACCGGTTCCATAATCGCTTGTTCCTTATTCACCGGTTTCATAATCGCTTGTTCCTTATTCACCTGTTCCCTTATTGCTTGTTCCTTATTCACCGGTTCCATGATCGCTTGTTCCTTATTCACCGCTTGTTCCTTATTCACCGGTTCCATAATCGTTTGTTCCTTATTCACCGGTCTCATGATTGCTTGTTCCTTATTCGTCGGTTCCATGATCGCTTGTTCCTTATTCACCGGTTCCATAATCGCTTGTTCCATATCCGCAGGGGTCATCGTTATGGCCTTGAACTTGGGAACGACATCCGGACTGTTGGGTGAGGATGTGAGGTTAAAAAACGATTCCTGACCACTGCGCTCTAAAATCCAATCGGGTTGACGGAAGTAAGCGACGTTAACCGGTTGGCCGCCGGTTTGAAAAAATAAATTCAACACGATGAAAGAGTAAAAATTCAGCGAAATTCCGTGCCGGCGTCGTTCACGGTGGTGAAGGCGTTTTGGGAGGAGTTTCTCCTTGATTTGATAAAACGAAGTCGACGTTTGAAATTTGAGAAAGTTTCCCATGTCTGGTGCTTTCCCGATTTCAACGAAAAGTATCACAGAGTAATGCTAATTTCAGTCGCTTCTGTTGTCGGATCAAAAGCGAACAAGAGAAAAGGCTGAAACGCCGGACCTTGGAGCGACAAGCTCGGTGGGATCGGGATTCTCTTCAATTCCCGTGACAAGTGCTTTCAGACACAACAACGAACAGCCGTCAGACAACCCTTGAACATGCCTCAAATAAACGGTTCTTGCTTTGGTTTAATGCAGAGAAATCAAGTGGCCATTTTGCGGCCATCGATTGAGGAGGACAAAGACCTACTGGTCCAGGGAGGGGGGGGAGGGGGAGGGGACGTCCCGTTTTGTAGCCCCTTAACAGAGTTGTAATAACAAATGCTGTTACGGCAACAAGGTCAGTCAAGGAATATAATCGAAGTCTGCCAAATCAGAGACAACCTTTCCAGACTGCCGCAGGGTGCTTGGCAGTATGTTCCACTCGCCGGAACTCGTTCTTTCTATCCGACGCATGGAACAAACTCGTGGAGAACAGGTGAAGGAGACGGAAATCCTTGACAGATGGTCCATAGTACGATGGAGAAGCATCAAAGAGGAAGCTTGTCAGCGTTATATGAAGACGGTGGAGGAGTTGAGCGACCGAAGTCCGACTAATGGAGTAAGAAGACGGACGGTCTACCAAAGTAACGAAACACCGTTGAACGGAAGACGGAAGACGGATGACGGAAGACGGATGACGGATGACGGAAGACGGAAGACGGATGACGGATGATGGGAGACGGATGACGGATGACGGATGATGGGAGACGGATGACGGATGACGGATGACGGATGATGGGAGACGGATGACGGAAGACGGAAGACGGAGACGGGTGACGGATGACGGAAGACGGAAGACGGGGAAGACGGGAAGTCTCCCGCCTTCCAACAGTGCACCAAGATTGGAAATGACGACGAGCTTTCCTTTCGAGAGACCCAAAACGGTGGGTGCAAAGGTTGTCGAAGAAGCAGACCAATTACTATCGTTGAACCTACTACTATCGCAACATAAAGGTAGCTTGTCCGTACGCAATATGGTTTCTTGTGGTCTTCAAGGCTCGATCCGAGGGTGGGTCAATTCGGCCTCCACTAATCCACCGTCCAAGACTCAATCTGACCGTCCAGTTTAGACCGTGTTGTTAAAAAAAAGTTTAAGAAAAACCGTTGTTACTTGCTGCAGAATCGTGATCAGTGATCTTTGGTCCGTTCGACGTGAAACTCCGAAAAAAGAAAGGAAACGCAAAAGATTAACAAAGTCCAGGGTATTCATTTATTAGGCACTTTCTATCATTCCAAGTGAAAACTCTGGTGCAGGTCTTTCTTGGCAACCACGGCGGGGTACGGCAACTTTCCGTCTGACGATTCTCCACGGCGATTGTTGTCACTCTGGCTGTCCATTCGTTTTGATGTCGAATTCCGTGAAACACGGACTACCCGTATCCTATAAGCTCTCCACGCCCAAGCGGGCGGAAAGGAAGGCGAACGGACGGATGGACAAACGGATGGATCGATGAATGAATGTTGGTTGGACGGGCGGACGGACGGACAGACGGATGGCTGGACGGATGGCTCGATGAACAGAGGGGTAGACGGAGGGGCGGATGGACGGACGGACGGATGGACGGATGGACGGAAAGGTAGACGGACAGACGGACGGAAAGGTAGACGGACGGAGAGGTAGACGGACGAACGGAAAGGTAGACGGACGGATGGACGGATGGACGGAAAGGTAGACGGACGGACGGACGGACGGACGGAAAGGTAGACGGACGGACAGACTGATGGACGGAAAGGTAGACGGACGGACGGACGGATGAACGGTCGGGCGGATGTATTCGTCCTATCCGTATGCCGATTTCGCTGCATCAGCTGCCTGCGGAAATGGCGCCCGGCAAGATCATTACAGTCACCGCATTACTTGCTCCGCAGAATCCCCTGCAGGACGTCCAACAGTTTGAATTCCAAGGGAACACATTTCAAGGTCAAATCCGTGATCGCAGCTAAGGACGTCCGGAGGGAATTTATTAACGCCGATGTGTCGTTGTCGTGCAGAACTGGATCGAACTGGAAAAATTAATATACTTTCTGTACGAGGGAACTTACATAGCGACTGCCAATGAACGGCTCGCTAATAAAACCGGTCGTCAACATTCTTGTCAAAAGGAAGTTTTTTTTGGATGCTATTTCAAAATTAGGATACCGTCATCTCCCGATCTCAAGGGACAGTCAAGCCCCACCCCCTCCAGTCATCGGTTGACTGTTCAATCGGATTCACTGTGTCGTGATTGATTCAAATTTAAGACCAAATTGGCTGTGATTGATTGATTGATTGATTGATTAAGCGGAATTTCTTGACACACACATTGAACCAGTTGATTGATTGATTGTAGGTGAACAATAGCAAACGGGGATGAAGAGATAAGATCCGGGGTGGATCAAATTAACTGGTAGGGCAAAAAAGTGTCCCTTGAGATCGGGAGATTACGGTGATTTGCCGTAGCAATCGCTGACGGGTAAAATATGAGTTCAGCGAAAGTAATCAGAGTTTAAAATTTTTGACGATGCTAGATCCAAAACAAAATTCTAAATCGATTGGCATAAGCAGAATTTCGATCGGGCGTCAGGGGGCGGAGTTATGCGCGTGATCTGTTTTGGGTTACTTTCAATGGGCATGAAGCAATTGATTGATTAATTGATTTTGAATAAAGCGTGCAGTCAGTCAATCAATCAAACGATAGCGGTTCATTCTAAGTAATGCAATCAAACAATCAATGGATGTCTGTTTAGATGGATTGATTGATTAATTGTCTAAATACTTCAAACCCCCGTAGCTCCGCCCCTGACCTCGTATCGAAATTCGGCTGATGCCAATCGACTCAGAACAATCATTTGGGTCAGGCACAGTCAAAATGATTAAAATCTGAATACTGTCGCTAAAGTAGGATGTAACCCGCTGACGACCCTTGCGTTGCTTATTTACGATGGACAAAAATGTTCCGGTGAATTGATTTACCCGCTGAAAAGCCTCGAAGAAGGCTACGGTCGAGGGGTACTTCTCAGACGGACCATGAAAGGCGCCGCTGTTGGCGTGGACGACCTTAACCACGTCGGTGAAGGCACTCCGACAGAATCCGACCACAGGATTGCAGTGCTGATTCGGAACTCGAAAGTTCCACTTGCAGTCTAGAATTCTTAGAGCTAACGAAATCGGAAAAGTTCGATAGAAAAAGACAAATTAATTAATTACCAATATAACGAGGTGAAATCTGTAATTCGGCTCACCCTTTACTCATGCATTTCTCTTTGGTTGCAGGTGCTTGATTGTTTGATTTCGAGAAGTATACTAGGATATATTACAGCAAATCAAACAATCAAGCACCTGCCATCAAAGAGAAATGCACGAGTGAGCCGATTTATCAACCAAGTGGAGGGTGAGCCGAAATACGGATTTCGTCTTATGATTAAATATTTTAATTCTTAGCGAGATTCTCACCGCTGCTGTTATAATGAAAAATTATATTCAGAATGTCCTGGTCAGGAAGTCCCAGAGCACTCTGGTATTCCTCGTAAGTGGACAACACTATTCCATCCCAATTGGCTTCCCGCATGCGAGTGAGATTCATCAGCATTACACCAGAATTCACGCCTAGGTGGACAGACACAACTTGCGTAGGTGGACAGACACAACTTTCTCAAAGTCAAAGAGGTACGAGCTGTGGGACGTTTAATCGGCCACGCGGCGCTTATGCTGTGTGTAGGGCGCACACAGCCGTGCACTCCAGTACGACTGTCCCTGTGTAACGGGAAAATACAGTACCTAGTTTGCCAACGTATGGCACTCTGCTTTTCTTGCCGTAATGTGCCAATTCTGCAGCTTCGTGCTCCGGCACAAGTGCAGCGATTTGACTGTCATTCATCGATTTGAATTCGGCCCAGAAATCTTCGATAGAAGATACGACCAGCGTGTCGGCGTCCAGATAAATGACTGCATCCAGTTCCTGGAGCATTTCCTAAGGCAATCAAGGTGACTTTGATCAGGGGGTTGGGTTGCAGGCAGACACAGACACAGACACAGACACAGACACAGACACAGACACAGACACAGACACGGACATAGACATAGACACAGACACAGACATAGACATAGACACAGGCACAGACATAGACATAGACATAGACACAGATGCAGACACAGACACAGACACAGACATAGACACAGACATAGACACAGACATAGACACAGACACAGACACAAATTACTGCGTACAGGAAGAAACAACCGCAAAGTCGCACATGCCGCATAGAGCGACCTCCATGTATCAGCGTTCGAGAGTCTAGTCGGATACTTCGCTTCCATTACAGTCAGGTTCACGGCGAGATTTCTGATTAGTGGCGCCTTGATCAAGCCATTGAAACGCCTCGCTACTGCATTCACGTTGGACGAATCTACCAGCACCACCACCGACACATTACACCGCGTAAACAGCAAAATGGATTTGAGCAGATTGAAGGCCTCCTCCACACGTTCGGCACACGCAACCGTCACGATGGTCATCCTGGGATCGCAGAGTTGACTACATTCAATAGGAAACAACAAGATTGACTAGATTTATACAAATCTTTATACCATTCTAAGACACAGACCCAGGGACAGGGACAGGGACAGACACAGACACAGACACAGACACAGACATAGACACAGACACAGGGACAGACAGACATAGACATAGACACAGACACAGACACAGACACAGACACAGACACAGATACAGACACAGACACAGACACAGACATAGACATAGACACAGACACAGACACAGACACAGCCACAGACACAGACACAGACACAGTTTTCAAAACCGCAATCCCAAAAATGACACGTACTTAGGTTTATCTTCCTTTGATCCACGACATTTGCCGCTTCCCATACTAATAAAGTCGGGTTTTTCAAGCTCATTTTGTGCTCCCCGGAATGAGTGGCCATTCTTTCCGACGAAAGCAATTAAAACAAAGCAAATTGCATTTAAAATAGCAATCAGGAAAATTAGTTTTGTCCAGGGCGTTGAACCGTGGGATGCCCCGACGACGGACAGGCGTCGAATCACAATAGCAAGATGATCTGGATTAGGCATTCAGCCTCACACTTGCTGGATGACGAAGACCAGACTGGAGTAACTATTTCAACCGGAAGTTTGCTTGCAAAAATGACGGTCTCTTTGCCAGTACCGTAAACTAATGACACACATTCCATACGTGCAATAATTGACCACCACTCAAAAAACTCGAAACTCAGTCGTCTCAGTCGTCTCAAGGGTTGCGAGTTGTGTCACCGTTCTGACGAGCTGCGCGGTCGCCAAATCTTCTGCCCTCTGGCACAGTAGCCTCAACCGTTGGACTCGGTTCAAGTTTGCAGTTAAGCGAACGTTCGATTTAAACTTCCACGTGAAAATTGTAGCAAAAAACAGCGGCTCTTGTAAGACAGAAGCGATCGATACCGCGTTCGCCAGTACAAGTGATACGTACTTGTACTGGCTCACACCCCTTGACCTGAGCAAATGGTATTGCTTCTTTCTCACCTGTAAGGGGTCGTTCAGGTATTACGTGAAGAAAGGGGCTACGTAAGCCCAGGTATGTCTGGGACATCTTCCGGACCCTAGGGTGGGTTACTGCCCCGGACCCCTGGAGTGGGTTACTGCCCCAGACCCCTGGAGTGGGTTACTATCCCGGACCCCTAGGGTGGGTTACTATCCCGGACCCCTAGGGTGGG
>LRSR01002568.1:0-19246 GCA_001579985.1 Hypsibius dujardini
CGGAAACTGCTTCTTCTACCAGGATAAAACAAAACCGTGATCTTGATAAGGGAGTAAGATTTTGCTGCCATCGCTGCCCGACGATCTAGAGCAGGCTCGAGAAGGGCTCATCCGTTGCCCCTATGTGCAGGAAGAAATGTTCTTGTATCCATCGACTTTCCACTCTGGATAGCCGTGTGGAAAAAATGTTTTTATCGCTGATGAAATGTTGTAATTAAATTCAAAATAATGTTTACTCAGGCATGGTTACCTTACAATACTGAGAAAATAGCAAGAAGGTATACATGTGCTTTTTTTTGCATACTACAGTAGTATCTGCAGTCATAATCTTACATTAAACGAGCTAAGCCATTTAAGACCTCCAATGCGCCTTATTCAGTGACTGCACGGGTTTTGCCACGTGTGAATACAAATATGCACTTTATTATTAGTGGATCTACGGTAATGTGAGTTACTTGAAAACTTATGATCCCGCTCGCATCACTCCTAAAAACGTCAGTCTCTCGAGTAGTTCGTGTCATCCTCTTGGCTCGATGGTAGGCTTCTTTGCTAACGTTCTCGACGGCGCCTGCGGTTGACTCGAAGCAGCGACATTTTGGCCACGTAAACGACCATAAACGTTCACGAACAGTTTCCGATAATCCCCATTCAAAGCGAGGAATATTACCTACGAATTTACAAATTTAGACAGACTGACACACATTCGTTGTAAATGGAGCGGAATTTTTGGATCTCCACAAAGCAAACGCGGCAGGTTGAATCGCTACATGGGTTGAATCGGTCAGGTGGCGGTGGGCGCCATAAGTGTAAGTTGTAAACGACGGTGTGTGTGGAGATGAATGAGTGTTGTCTAAAATTTACACTTAAAGCGCCCTCTGCAACCCGACCGATTCAACCCATGTAACGATTCAAGCCGCCGCGTTTGCTTGGTACAGGTCGGAACCAGTAGCCCTGAGAGGTGGGATATACGTCGTAAAAAGGGGCAAAAGCCCTGTTTCAGAACTCAACTCAAAATTTAACTTCTTCTTTTCTGGTAATTTTACATCGTTTAGGGCTCAAATTTCCAGCGCCCAGGGGTTTAATATTATTTCAAAAACTTCCTTTGCTGTTCTTATAGAGCCACATATGGAGCACCAGAAAAAAATTGAAAAACTTGCAAACACAGTTTCGAATCATTAAATGTTATCATGTTACATGTAAATGTTACAATATTATCAAAAGTTATCATTAAATGTTTAAAACCCTAGTTCCTGGAGATTATATTTAGACACAGCTCTCTTGAAAAGATCAGAAGCGATAAACTAACTTTGGGTAGACGTTTGAATACATAATTTGTGCCCCCCAGCCGACCCCAAGGCCCGCCTTTCAGTGGTACTGTTCCGACCGGTAAGCACGTTAAAGGAGCTCCCGGTCGTATACAACGTTATATTCCGCCCGCCCCTACATTCCAAATTTACCGGCGCGCTGGAACACTGAACCATAAACAAACAGATGGTCCACAGCGACAACAACGGATATCGGGATATCCAGTTGGTAACAATGAGAAGAAATAGCGGTATTTGACAGGCAAAGTTGATGAGGAACGAAGTCACCAGCATTCGGGACATTTTGCCCTGTCTCCGTGACACAGCATTCCGCGAGGGTGCATTACCATTATCGCCCGGTGTTCTAGGATGTACCTGCGGTACACCTGTCAGACGGTTCAGCCCAAACCTAGCGGAAATCAGCACAGCCGAGCCGGTGGCAATTGCCAACGGACAGTACACGTTAAAGGACAGCCACAAAACGAACAGGCTATTTTGCGGGATGTACGTGCATTTACCGACTCCGCCCATCTTGAAGCTGGAATGGTACCCGAAAATCGGCGGTATGGTCATCGACAGCGTCAGCAGCCAGCCCAGCAACAAGCCACAACCGTGAACGAGGGGACGGTCGAGTAGTCGGTACTTCACCGGAAACATGACCCCCACAATACGATTCAAGGCCAACAGCGCGTCCGTCCATCCGATGACAAACCCACAGGTCATGGTGATGAAGTGCTGCAAACGACAAACTTCACAGTCCCGCTCAGTGATGCGTGGAAGGGTTGTTACGTTTCTGACACGCGCAATTATCAGCGGCAGGATGACTGCAAAGTACGCGACATGACAGGCAAGGAGATGGGCGACTAAAATGCCAGCACCGCGACGTAGCGCTTGTGACCTTTGTATGAGGATGAGGAGAATGAGGTTGGCTGAGCCGCCGAATAGGCAGAACGCACCGCTGATGTACTCCCAAATGACCACTTGAAGATCGGGTGGTGATGGATTTGTTAAAAATTGGGTTAGGTTTGTGGGTGCGAGGCAATATGATACGACTTCTGGTAGCAAACGCGTACCGTTTGTTAAGTTGACCATATTTTAGAAGAGCCGGAATTCGGGAAGGAACTGTTGAGGGTGTTGTTAAACTGATCCTTTCACTTGGCAAAAACGCGCTTCTTTTATCCGTCCAACGGACGACCTATTCTCCGTATAGCGTTGCCCTATACTGTGGCAAAGCCAGCAGTCCTCGCAGTCATCCTCCTTCGACATCAACAAGATTTGAGAAAGCTGGCGTTGCGTGTCCTGGGGCATTTTCTCTTTTCTGCTGACTTAGTACCGCGTATAATAGTCAAATTAAATCGCCAGTGGGCGCCACAATGAGCACGACGTTACAACACTATAGTGCGTGCACTTGAAATGAATTACCTTCTTATAGGAAAAAGGACTCTGAGCTCGAAGCAACCATTTCACAAGGTTATTTTTATTCGAAACGACTATTGCTCCCGACAGGATCTATAGGGTTGACCTTTAATCATGTCCCACTTCACGACCTCGCATGACGGCAATACTTGGAACCAGTATCTTTCGATTTGCAAATGCATTGTGCAACCTACGTCAAGACATTACGATGATTGTCTAAAAATTTGGTAAAAAGGATCTCAGGAGGTTGGAGACCGATTGCCCGACATAACCAGGGGGATGAGCGCATTGCGGACTAGATCTGAATATTAAAGTACAAAACCGGGGGGGGGCAATGGATTGATACAGCCGAAGCAATAAAGGCTTTTCGAGGCTTGGAGACCCTGAGACCTCGAATGTCTGGCATATGTGTACAGCCATTAAACCGAAATGAATGGGTCGAGCTCGCTAAACACGGTATTAACGCGCATTACTCTTTGAACAGAAGTGTCCAAATAGTTGTTTACGATTCACATTAAAAAGTGGCGGAGTGACCGTTGGGCAAAACCTCGTCGTTGCACCCGCTGCGCCCAAGATTACATTCCGTACCCCCAGCCTCAAGGGAGTAATTTTGGACGCTGCTGGCATGTTAAATAGTTTTCTTACCAAGGGGTGAGCAAACTTCGTTTTCCAATTTCAATCCGCCACTGGCAATTTTTTGCTTTGATATATTTATATACGGATCTCAATAGATGGCGTTAATCAACTTTATTTAGAACGTTTTTGGGAAATCATGAAGGGAGCAAAAAAACCAAAAAGAGCAAACCGACACAAAGACCGTTACCAACAAATTACTGGGTTGAATTGCTTATCAGGGAAACTGTCCAATGTTTGCTATTCTTCGTGTGAAGTTTCATTCGACAGCTTCCCTAATCTAGCAATGTTGGTTACGTCCTAGTTTAGCAACAGTATTCAAATTTTAGGAATATTTACCATTTCTTTATTCTGAGTCGATTCGCATCGGCGGAGCTACAGCATCTTGATTGGTCGTTTAGCCACAATACAAAGATGACAATAATTTTGAATGTTTTTGACCCATACAGTATTTTATGACAATGTTGATACCGTTATCCTGTCAATTAAGCATCGGTTGGCCAAAACGACTGTGAGCCTGACCACTGACCTGAGCGCGAGTGACCGAAGCGAGCTGCCGCAAATGGGATGGGTTTCAATGACAACATCTGTAGATGGATTTTTGTATGGGTTTTGATAGGTTTTGAATGGCGCCACTGGCGATAGGTTTTAAATAGCCATCATTGACTCAAATTTTCATGAGTGATAGAGCGCCGAGCGTGATTGAGCGAGCGAGCCCTCGCTCGGTGGCCCCCTGACCTCCGATTAAAATTCGGCTGATGCCAATCTCAAAGTTGTATTGGGCAGAAATGGTCAACATTAACAAAATCTGAATACTGTCGCTAAAGTCATATTTTACTACAATATTTTGCTAGACCCGGTACAAACTGTGTACCAAAACAACTGAGCCACAGAATTGGAAAAAAGGGAAAAGCAAAGCGGATCTTTGTGTATATAGAGAGGAAAAATACCTGATTACCAGAAAGTTAATGGGCTGCTTGACATTCTCACAACGGGTCAAGGGTTTGGCTATGTGCGGATGTCCTTTAAGTCAGGTGAACTCTCCCTTTACGAATGACAATGTGGTGCACCATTTTTACCACTCAAGCGGTATTTCTTCTTCTTCATATTGTACACAGTATCTTCCGTCAAGACTATTTCAACTATTTTCCACTATTTCAATATTTATTGATACGACAACGCGAAGTAAACTCAGAGCGGAAAAAATGGATGCCTATAAGTTTAATAACTAAAATTATATTTCATACTCATGGCCCAAGCGTGCGGGTATTTATGAACGTCCGCAACAGTGGTTGATGGTGGCTACTCGCAGGGACGGTTCGACCCTTCACACGACGCCATGCTGCCATAAACTGCTTTCAATAATTGCCATTCAGCGTGAGAAAGATCACCTATATAGAAACCAATTCCATTGATTAACCCTAGTAGCGGTCACACGTATACACGCGTGCACAAACGCTTAAGGGTGCAATGGAGTTTGGCAGCATCGTCCCGTAGGCAGTCCATATCACGATCAGCAGATACCGTGACATTATACTCGTCACCGAGTGGAGGAACAGCGGCAGCTGACACGAGATTGACGAAGAAGCACGCGACCAGCATCCGCGACATTCTCGCCAGTCTCTGTGGCATCGCCGACTGCGAGGCGACATACTAGGTCTGCCCCCGTCAAGTCGTCAGGAACGCCTAGACGGACCTGCCGTCGTCCGGCCAGACGACCTACTGTAAGATTTCCTACATGGTGGGGTGTGTTTGACCCAAGGTCATGGACACGCGAGACAAAACGAGAGGGAACAATCCTAGATTATTTGGAGTTTTATTGATCAAGACGGAGTGAATATATGATGCCTCATTTCACGTCCTCTGCCGTATTCACATGGCTTTTAGTGCTGATCCAAGAAAGAAAGAGGAAAAAAACTTGAGAATAAATCCATAAAGGGCGTTTCTTTAAGGCTTTAAATAAAGCGTTACACTCTTTCAGCCTTCTCTAATACGTATGTACGTGCATGGAAGTTACACAAACAAATTAAGTAGACAAAACCGAACGGCTTATGCTAAAGAACCTTACACTACGGCAAACCTCGACGCAATCAGCACGCTCGACCCGGTGATCACCACCAATGGGCCTTACACTTTAAAAGACAGCCACCCACGTCAAGGCTATTTTGCGTTACATAGACCCTAGGCTTTCCAAAATTATCAAGTTTGTAATAATCACTCAAATGGACTTTGGCCAGCACTCGTAAAACTAAATATTGCCAAAAGGAGAAAGGGGAAGGGGAGGAGGATTTATGGCCTAAGTCAAACAATTTTCGGGTTTTCGGTGGGCAGATCATTTTTGCCCCCCCCCCCAAACGGAGCGGGGAGGGAGGCGGTAAGTCAACCGGATTGCTGGATAGTCAATGATGGTTTGCACAACACAGGTTTCAGATCGGTAATCCGTAGGGTACATGAACAATTTTGAACAAAGCGAAACATCCCTGTTCGGATGAAAATGTATAATTCACCGCTAGCGTATACTAGTTATGTAACCATCAGGCCGTGTGTTGCCTCTAACCCACTGACTGCTGCGGTAAATTTAGGCCGCCTGTGGCTATTAGTGGTAAGTCAGCAGCTCGGGTCAACGTGACCTGAGAAGTGATTAGGATTTAAACTAAAGGAAAAATGTCGACGGCGTGTAAATCAGTCTTCCCTCTACCCTCCATGGAAGTAGAGAGAGTGATGGCTGGTTGGTAAGTCAGAGTAATGTCAAAAGGAAGCCAGAAACGTCACCATCCTATCATGGGGGGGTGGGCATGGGGATAAAGGTGTTCTTAATATTGCAATTATCAGTCGAAACATTACACAACAACGTTGTTCTACCGGAATCCCAGAACATGGCAAATATTACAAATGCAATGAGTTTGTCATTACCGACCATATCCTATTGCATCGTTCCTAAAAACGCAACTATCTCAATCACAATCCCACAACCACCGGAAATTCAAGTCATCATCTGGCAATACATCGCAGGTACTTTCTGCCTTTTCGGCGGCTCAACCAACCTAGTACTTATCATCATAATCCTGAGATCACCACCACTTCACCGAGGTGCCGGCATCCTTGTCAGTCATCTTTTAGCCTGCCATGTCGCCTACTTTGCGGTCCTCCAACCCTTCGCAATCGCACGTATTACAGCCGTAACACATCTCCCACGCATCACCGAGCTAGACTGTGAGTTTTGCCGATTTCAGCACCTCATCATAATGTCCTGTGTGTTTCTCGTCGGCTGGACTGAGGCGTTGCTGGCGTGCAACCGCATCATGGGCGTCTTTTTCCCGGTCAAATACCGACTTTTCGACCGTCCTCTCGTTCACGGTTGTAGCTTGACATTGGGCTGGCTGCTGACGCTGTCGCTGACCCTGCCGCCGGTGTTCAATTACCATGCCAGCTTCAAGATGGGCCCGGTCGGCAACTGCTTCTATGTTCCAGGTAATGGTGTTTTAATATATTTAAAACTTTATTTAAAATAGTCAAAAAGGGCTTTTATCTCTATTTTAATTTATTTAAAGTCTGTAATCGCACTTAAGATATTTTTTTTTAAATCAATTAGCGAGTTATTATCATTTATTTATAAATTCCCTTGTCACATACGCAAATTATTGTGAAGAAAAATAGCCACTCGTTATTTTGAGCCTATATGCCAGTCTTGATTTTCTATTTTTTCTGCAAAATAAAGTAGACTAGCGAAGTCGAGCGGATTGGCTGATTGTGTATAGAGAGAACGTTAGTACCTACCCGCGGTTGATGGTGTGATTGTTTTACTCGCATTTTCTTGTTTTGGCTCAAAACAGCCGATTGTTTGGACAATTAATTTTTTATCACCTTCATATTTTACGACGACTTGAAATACGTTGTATTAATAATTACATTTATTCCTGCACATTGTTGATCAGTATCATTGGAATTTTTTTTGTTTAAAATGAAGATTTTTGTTAAATAAAACGTAACGGTTTATTTAAATAATGTTTTTGGTTCAAATTGGTCCGCTGATTTTAAAATAATAAGAATATTTTTTTTTATTCGCCTGACAGATTAACATTTGTTTTATTTTGCTTAAATTCAAAACCCTTATTTTACACAACACTGGTTGCAGGAAGTGCCATCGCCGTTTCCTGGCTGTTTTTTAATGTCTACTGTCCCTTGGCCATCGCGACCGCCTCGAGCGTGCTTATCTCCGTAAAGTTTGCACTGAGTCACGTGACAGGACGACAGCAGGTACATCCGCCCCCACATGCGGCGCGCGCAAACAACGCTGATCGAATGGGGCCACGTGTACCCTCGCAGTCTGGGATGTCGCGGAAACAGGCAAGAATGTCTCGGATGCTGATCACGTCTTTCCTCGTCAACTTTGTCTGCCAGCTGCCGCAGTTTCTGTTTGCGGCTACGGGTATGACATTACGGTATCCGCTGCTCTCGCTGTGGGCTGTCTGCTGTATGTTGCTTCAGTGCTCTTGCGCACCGGTATGCTTCTTGGCATTTGTGGGTGGGCCCATATCATATATGAGCTTATCTCAAGATTAACAGTTAACCTCCCGTAGAATTCAGCAATTTAAAACCCATCAAAGCTAAAGCCATACTCACCCAACCGCAGAAAGTGGCCTCCAAAAACAAATTTCTTTGCGAAGCACCAGGAACAATGAAAAAGCGAATACGAATTTCACGTAGATCAGAAGCGGAAAAGGTAAGAGGGCAATGGGGGCTGCCATTGGAGGGTTTGAAGAGGGCACTTTTATTTTTTATTAAATAGAGTGGATTGCGGGTGGGGGGGGGGTTGTTTTTTTTCACCAGAAAATGTCATGTTTGCCCACTTTTAAGATGTCACCCTGAGGAAGGCGTTTATTTTTTGAATTTTTGAATTAAAAAAAATTCCCCAACATTGTTTGGTCTGAAGCAAAACTGCCCCCTAAAAACCTGCCTCCCTCCCCGCAAAAACTCCATCGGGCCTCTGACTTAGATGAAAATAGAAAAGTATGTGAACGACTCAACTGGCGATCGAGTTCATTACACGTAATTTCCAGGGAGCACAGAGTTATACCGCACACCTTAGCATGATGTCAACAGGATTTTAAAATGAGCTAACGTTACGCTCAAATCTCCCGAACAGACTTCTAATATTGAGACATGTGTACTTGTGATTCTATGTCTGCCATCATCTGGTTTTTTTTTTCGTTTTGTCTTACAGGTGACCTTTCTAACACTGAACAGCGATTATCGCAAGCAGTTCGCAGAGCTACTGCCCAGCTTCCTACGACATCGCATGGCGGGTCATAATCTGCAGCAACCATCGTCTGGAACATCTACAAATCGCCGTCCGATCGAGTAGCAAGGCTTCAACAGGCTCGAAGTCTCCGAGGCCCCTTAAGAGCCTTCAGATCAAACCCAGAAGTGGGCCTACTGTAAATTATTGTCATCCGTCACTTGTTCACTTGAAAATTGGTAAGGACGCGTTCGATGATAAATTATAAATGAAGATACTCAGTGTAACGTGAGAGAGTAGATTGCCTTTGTGTTGGTACAGGGAAATTTTATCCCTTTCACGACCGTGCACTCTTCCTATCGCATCCTCCCTCTCTCGCCCTGCGAGATTGGCGTCCTCGAAGAGGAAAGTCAGGTAGAACTCTGCGGCCTCCTATGCGATTCAGGGCAACATCCACCCGTTCAAATAACACCAAAGGACAGTTTGCATGGTACATAAATCCCCGGCAGTATGGTTCAGGTCATAAGAACAATCAGAAAAGTTATACTGACAGAAAGTCCAGTAGAGATTGAGTCCAGTGGCGGATTGACTATTAGGCCGACCGGGCCGTTGCCCCACCTCCCCCCCCCCCGCTATCCGAAACGACTTTTTTGGCACTCATCAATTTTCTCACGGTCTTGATGAGATCTGTAGCGTTCTGAAATCAAACGCTAATTTGTTTTGTATTGTTTTGGTTACGTTTTATGCTATTAGCGGCTTTATTGTGCCCTAGCGCCTGCATATTGGTCATTAAGTGTTCCCATAAAAAAATTACTTTGCTCCCTCGCTCCGAAAAGAAGGAGGCTAAATTTTTTGTCACTCCCTCCAGCATGCTTGCCAAGCGTAGGCTACAAACTAAGGCGAGGGGGCGTATTTATCAAATATTGGTAAGGGAAAAGACTGAACTAAAGTAGGACGGTGAAGAAAAACAGTCAACAGTGGCAACTGTACGACCTTTGGTTTGAGAGTATTCATGTGTGAAGCTTCGAATTATAATCAAAAAATGGCTTGACCGATATATACATACAGTAGTGCAGTGTACATGTGGCCCTCTATGCACATATCTGTAGATGTATGTATGCCAAGAGTGACAACGTACAGTTGCATGTGCATGTTTGGTCGAAATAAGATTCGAAAACTACGTTACGGAATAGATTCTGCATGGATAGAAATCGTATTTGCCGGTTCCGCTTTCGAAGCTGCGTTGCTCGTACCGGTAACTAGGGAACTATTGTTCCCGTTGCCAAGGCGATTGCATCTCATATCCTCGCCGTGCAGCAGTTTCTAGTTGCGTTTCTTTCACGATCAGCTTCTCACAAAATTTCCCTCGCAGATCGAGAAGCTATGTTAGACAATTTTGAATTTCTTACCTGTTCAGTCCTCGCACTATGGTGTATTGTATTTCCGGAGTCAAATCGATAGCGTAAGGAAGAACTCTTTCCGGTAGCAAACATCGTTCAAGTCGGTCCTATCTCTCGCGAGATTGTGCCGTGCTTCGGACGTGTTACCATCGGAAAGGCTTTAAGATAGACAGCTGCTGTGGGCACAACAACCGTCGTACCACTAGATTGTTCATTCGTGTCTGTAGTAGCTACTGTCTAATATAGTGGCCTTTCAACCAAACCAATTTGTCTCAGGGACGTACATCAGGAGTGGAAATGGATCTAGAGACGAACGATGTTTTGCCTTTTCAGCGCCCCGAACAACAGGTGGTAGCGGATGCGTTCGCTAATGCCAAGTATGGAAATCCAACTAGCTAACATATTGGCTGCGAGAGCGTACAGGCAGGGCTAGTCGCTTAGTTACCAACGGAACAGTAGGGGGAGGGAGTGGATCTGACTCTGGAGAGAGGAAGTCCTGGGGATATGAGTCGTTTTTCAAGTAGTGTGGTCAGCCTTCTTTTTCCTTTTATTTGGTTCGTATTTCTGGCGTTTTTTTGGTTGAATTATGGATCTTGTTTTTTGATTTATGTTTCATTAGCGAAGTGAGATGGATTCAGTTTTCGTTTGTGCGACGTTTGATAGCATCGAAGTTGCTCTCAAAGACTACGAACTGGCTACTCATCAAATACTTGTCAATCCGGGGAGCCAGTTCCATCTGCGAAAGGGATTATTGCAACCGGTGTTGGAAAATGGAGGAAATGATCGTCAAGTTGGCGTTACTCCTTCACGTTTTGGTCCACTCATTGATGTCCTACAAAAGCACGGAAAGCATTGACATTCCCCTTAAGATTGCCCGTGACATCGTCAAATACGGCATCTACTACGCCGCAACCAGTCATGAGATATTCAGCTCTACGTCAGCAATTACAACATTTGCACGCAGATTATACACAATACAAAGACCATGTTGGGAATCCCGTCAAAATCAGTCTGTCACAATGAAATACTTTGGCACCTCAAAAACTGCCCAAAATTAACTGAGCAGATCGTAGAGTCGTCCCCACACTAAGTAAACTTCACATTAAACGAACATCACTCCCTAGCCTACCATAAACTACGAATCTTGGCTAATGATACACCATCAGTTCCACCGTAGCCGACTGTTCAGATTTGAAATAACAGTTTGATGAGAAACCCTTCGTTAAACGCCCCCAACGGTTTTGCAACGATGATATTCGGTATTAAAAGCTCGTATGTGCACTTCTGATGCAAAATATACTTTTACGTTAACCATTAATGTACGTAGCCCTAAAAAAATTAAAAGGACTTTACATAAACGTTCATGTTCAAATTTTCTTTTATATTCGAATTTTCGTTCGCGAACTAAATCTTCAGTAGATATTTTGTTTCATGAATAGCAATTTCTTTGAGTATTACTCATCACCACGGTGCTTATTAAATAGTTTGTGAAAATGCTGGCCGGCAGGCCTCTCCTGCGGTTGCGTTACTGCCCGAATAATGAATTTCAGAAAGAAGTGAATCATCGACTGGGGGTCTTTGCGGACTTATGTGTTTCTGCTTCGGCCTCGTTATGTTTTTCTTCCTAGTACTGGGCGAGCATAATTTGGAAGTCGGTCTCCGTCACATATCTAGAAAGAATCTGGAACGGTGACATCATTGCGGAATATTCTTTGGCTCCATATCCAGCAATCAAAGATGCTACTTCTTTCGAACAGTACAGGGCCGTTGAGTATTTCATTCCAAGAGTGGCGTATCTTGCGACATTTGCCACACGTTGATCTGCAATTCCTTCAATGTCTTCGCAAGATTTTCATCAAGTACACCGTTCAAAGCATCATTCATCGCCATGGAATACATTCCACTAAAATTGTTACTTACCTTAGGAGGGTGGAAATATGAAAGGGTTGCATATGAAAACTGAATGCAGTACGATGATGTGTCATGTGTCATGTGTCGACCTCTTAAAAAAGGCGAAATCCCTCACCTGTCCCCAAGGATGAGGACGCCCAACGCTATATTGGTATATGCCCAGCGCATCTGATGCGAGCCAACCAGATACCAGATACGAACACAATTGTAAGACGCTTCATCAACAACACATTCGACACTGCTGCGGGAAGATTTCGTTGGATGAAACCGGTGAACGGATCGTGCTGTTTAATGTTAAACAGCTCAATATGACCAGCAGAATGCTTCGGGTGTTAATATTGTTGCCATTCTGAAATGCGTACAAAATATATGTGGTATAATATATTTAGTAATTATGAAAAATGTATTATTCGTAATTCAAAATGCTGTTGCTCAAGTCATGTGAACCATGTAAAAGTGTGATGCTTCATTATGAATTCACGGAAACGTTTATGTAGGCGATCTTAGACAGAGGCGGAACGTTGTTCTGGAATTTCATTGCATACCCCACGAAATCCCTTGGAAGGGCGGGTACTCCCACCTGACCAACCGGCGTGTGGTTTTGACGGCTTCAGTGGGACAGACATGTTTGCAATTTGATACGCAGCGGGCTATGTGGGCTTCCACTTTAAATTAACAAGGATAGAGATTTACAAACTTAGGCAGAATATAAAAACACTTGTGGATCTTCGTTTCTCTAGGCATGGGACAAACGATTCGGGCATGTGGAGTTGGGATCGGGTTGGGAACAGTGGTGCTTTGTTTGCTGTTTTGGTACATCTGCAGTTAGGGTATAACATTACGGTGCATGCCCTTTCCCTTACCTTTGGGTTTTTTGTGAGAATGCTTTACTCAATAATGTCATGAAAAATTATTCCACATTCTTAATTTAATTTAATTTACGGTAAGTGTTTAAGTCTTCCCTTGTTCTGTTTGCAGAGATTGCCTCCTGCAGGGGCATGCACCTTTCAATTGTTTAAGCTAACCGCTGCCCTACGGACATTACAATCTACAAATGCCGAATCCAAGACGAGCGAGCTGACATGCCAGTGAGCATTGGAGTGATGATGGCATATTGACACTTGCCGTCAGTAATGGATAATAAAATACTTAATCAGTATTTTGAAGAATCACATTCCCCATTTATCTGTTTCACGATTTGTCACTCTCAATTCATTATTTTTCTAATCTTTATCATATTCCATGTCTTAATTATTAGACAATGAAATATTTGATATATACCGTCAGGTATTAAGTTGATATAGTGGCAGGGATAGGCGATGGAAGGTCACCTTACACGTTTCCGGCAATTCTTTTCCACTTTGAACTTGATTTACACCGGGGGAAATGATTTTTCAGATGGAGCTTGAGCTCATAATCCAGACGTTAATATAACAAACATAATTTTTCGAATTTTTTTAATGCGAATCGAGTCAATAAAACTTGTTATAGGTGCCTACACGTCGTCGTTCGTCACATGTGACACATATGAACGGACGAATCATGGTATAATGTCTGATAATGCCAAGTACGAGGACTACGGCCCAGTCTTAGACACCAATCTTCGGGCCTAATTCAGGACACTCTAATTTAAAGTAAGAAACATAGATGGCGCGTCGACCGCAAACTGCACCTTAAACAGGAAACTGTATCAGTGGCGGACCGAGGGGGCAAAGGGGTGGCAAAATGCTCGAGTTGCCTCGGAGCCACGGCCCGGTAGGCCCAACTGTCAATCCGCTACTGGAGGGCTCTATCTTACGCTTTAGTTGTGACCCGATAGGGTGCGCTAAGCCTTCCCTTGTTTCGAAAAGCTCAGGCCTAAGTTACAACATGGTTTTTATTAACCTTCAAATCTCGTACAGAGTGGAAGAGAGAAAGAGAAAGTTGCCATCTCCGGGAGCGCAAAGAATCAACTGAAATTGTAGGGAAATTGTTGGGCAGCCCACACCGCAGCCGAGAGCTGTGGGATAGAAAGAGTCGTTGGCTATTTTGGAGCGATACAGGAGATGGGTCTTTCGTTAGTGGTGGTGGTGGTGATGGTGGTGAGGGTGAGGGTGGTAGATTGAGGATCTAAGAAAAAGCATTACACACATCTGTCTGTTTCAGATTTCTTTCAAGTCACTCTTAATTTCCAATGAGTACCGAAAACCGATCCGCTTAGTTCCACTCATCGTGCAATTCTATTCCATCGTGCAACTCTATTGCCCTGGAGATTTCCTTCAAAGAATAGCAATTAAAGCAGCTAAAAGCCCTTATTAGAGCGCAATGGGAAAGAAACATTGAGTCCGATGACCGAACGACACACAGAAAGGGCATACCAAATCACGAGAGAAAATTAATTAACCTGCTTTTTCTGATGACTGCCAACTTTAATGCCCCCTCAGAGTCCATTGTCGTGCAAGGGCATGCTTAAATCCCTCTCCTGTCCAATGACATTCAGCTTAATATGGATGCAAGCAAGACTCCTCACACAGTCACAAGACAAGCCACGTCAAATTTCAATGTTTACGCAACTGAGACCATCCAGGATGTTGTTGTCGATCATCTCATTTGAAATAACTCGTCTGTTTGCTCGGCATCAATCATCCATCATCGGCATCGGCAATGGAATCTCCTCCTAACCGCAGTGAAGTCAAACGGACATTTCGCAATTCGTTTTGGAACCTGATAACATTACAAGCTCTAACGGCAAGTGTCCGTTTAGTAATGTCAGAGTACACGGTGGAAGTCCTCTCACCGGCCACCACGGGCCTCATCAGTCCCGGATCAATGCCGCTCACCGCACCAGCCTTCGATCTAGCCATGTCCGAACTAGAACGCGACTACTCCCATCAATTTCGTATTAACATAACTTATATTGCGAACAGCAGTTTGATCAGGAGTTGTAATGATTTGGCGGCAAATATTGATCTTATGACGGCTGAATACTACTATCATCGAACTCACCAACCAAACCTTACCGTCCTTGCCTTCCCAGGTACATTTCAGGCAATTGCTTTTCAGCATAGAGGTCTGACGGGGTAATCGTCCTCAATGGGGAAAAATGAAACCTTAAAACTCGACTCAGTCAACTTGCTTAGACATTAGTCATCCAAAATTCAAATTGGATCCCATTGGCATTAGCAAACTCCTTTTCGAAGATCAAGGGGGCGGAACTATGTTTTGCCTTTTTTAAGTGGAGTGGATGTATGAGCGCAGTTTTTCAAGATTAATCTCTATCTCCGCCCTCTTATCCTTAGGAAAAATTTACATAATGCCAATCGATTCCAATTGTAATTTCAAATGGAAAAAGCTTGTTCCCATATATACGTACTGAGTTCCAGTATAAGGGAATGACTATACTGACTGGCCTAGACCCAAAAAAGGGGCTTCACAGTATGTATAGGAACAGGAAGACTCTTTGTTCTCCTAGTTCCAAAATGGGCAAACATGAGCGGGGAACCATTTTTTGCAAGAAAATAGGCGTCAAAGCTTCTGTTCCAGGATGCGCTGCTGCCGATACGGTGTCGATATCCCAGCTGGCTATGGCCTGGCAGCATTTAGTAATTATCGGGTAATCATTTTGGTTTTAACCACGTGTGGTAGCCGATCCCTTGGCATACTCTACTGTGTGACATATATGGATGCTTCATCGAACAATACGTTGTTTTTTTTCAGATTTTATTCGGATCCAATATTTCACAACAAGGCTTTCTATCCGACAGTCATTGCAGCAGCTGCTACGTCGTCCCGAAACAGCCTTGGTGCCGTAATCTCATTCATTTTTCAATTCAAATGGAGGATTGTCTATATAGTGGCAGATGTACCCCGAGGAAGTGGAACCGTTGCCAATTCCGGGTCCGCAAGTCTTGCAGCGGCACTGCACGTGCGTGGATGCACTGTCCATTCAACAACGGTCAACACATCAGCTGGTGACAGCAGTAGCCCGTTCCTGTCAGCATTAACACAGATTAGGAAAAGTGCTCGAAGTATTTACAATGAAAAACTTCGCGTTTTAAATTTTGAACAAAATTATCAAGAAAATTACTTTTGGGCTTCTCTTTTACAGTCGTCTCATTTTGGGGGCATGCTTTATCCCTCCGAAGATTCATGGTATGCGAAACCATATGTTCTCGTTTTACCTCTTGGGGGGGGGGAGGGTGAAGTATAACTTGTAGGACAAATTACAAATTGTAAGGTAGAGATTTAAAGACATTCTTTTCGTACGGCTTAGGCAACAAATCCCCTCCCCTTTTCTATTTCTTGATATTGGGCAATACCTTCTAACTTGATAAGCTACGGATCGATTTTTTCGAATCTTTAACTTATGGCCACACCACTCATTCGGCTAATATCCAAATATTTGGATTTTTAGAGTGAAAGATTGAGGAAAAATTGGGCTTTTCAAAATTATTAAAGTTGTTATGACTCAAATGGACCTTGGTCAGCACTCGTGAATCCAGCAGGGTACAGAAAGGTGATGGGGATTGGGAGAGGGCCTCCTAGCCTAAGCCTTTCTGGGATTTTCAGGCGCACGGACTAGACCCTCACATCCAGAGGGAGTCTATGTGACTCGTAAATAATAACTAAGGTCCCATTTTGGGGGGATGCGCCAAGAGTCCCCCCCCCCCCTCAAAGGGCAAAATGGGTTTCCGCACTAAAGGTCGCCGGTTGCTTATGACCGCAAGGTTACGCTAAATTGCTATTTATTTGATTTTCAAAGGTTGCGGCTCAAAGATCAAATATGACAAAAGGCGATTATGTATGTGCATAAAGACATGCTTCATTCAAGGAAAGTTCACTCTATTGATAATCTTATGTAGCGCTCGCATGAAACGCTGATCATTGACCGCATCGCCTGTTCTTAAAGGTCTATATCTATCTTGACATATCGGAGTATCCAACGGGTGTATTCGGGAAGGTGACTTGGGAAAACCAGGACGATTATGATAATGTACAAATTGGGGTTGATTGCTCTTTATTGCCAAAGAGCTCAGCTGTCTGAATCTGGGTGTAAATTTTTATGCTCTTCCAGGAGGTCCGATCAGCTTACGAATCCGTCTTTGTCGTCGCTCCAACTCCGAGCGTCACTCCAAGTACCGAAAAGGCACGTGAAATACTTTTCCGGCGCCTGATTGAGGGGAGCAAACTCCACTACAATTACTCTTATGCCACGGGATTTTTGGTATGCCCATAGTCCGACAGTCAGTCGAGATATTTGACATGAAATTTTACTTACAAAAAATGTGTAGCCAGGACCGAATGTACTTTCAATCTACTCGACGCTGAAAATATTAGGCCAGGTAATATCGTGCTTTTTATATTACTTGGATTTCTTTCTAGTTTTCACATCGATAAGTGTATTTACATGTCTACAGATGCTTGCGGAAATATTAAGAACACATCAGATCCCCGACGCCGGTCGGTTGGCCAGGCGGATGATGAACCATTCTTTCGACACCAACGTCGGGACGCTAGAGTTTGACGCAGCGGGAGAACGGATCGTGCGGTTTGACGTCAAACAACTCGATCGGAACAGCGGAACTTTCCAGGTATAAAGGCCAATCTTCGTCCCCTTCATTTTAATGCAAATGAAATGCAGTGCTAATCACTTGTAATGCCTGGAAGCAAGGGATCGCCCGACTTCACAGGGAGGTTAGCACACAATACGAGGTGGAAGTAGTGGACGGGATCACCCAGTTGCTCAGGCTTGAAGTGATTGGGGAAACGGTGTGTAATTCAACTTCACACAGTCGTATCTTACCTAATTCCTGGTCTATTTCAAACAGCGCGACTGAAACATTTGTCTAGAATTTAGTCAAAAATGTTATGAAGTAAAGGAAATCTAGTTGCCTGAGTGGCAACTAAGTTTGAAGACAAAAAAAGAAAGCGCTTTACTAAATGGAATCTGTCGCGTGATTGGAGTCTCCAATTGGAGCGTTGTCGTTACGTCGCCTGGAATCCACACTGGAAACTATAGATGTCCACGTGTATTCGTCATTCAATTCCACTGCATATTTGTGTAATCGGTCACAGCACAACGTGAACACGCAATCAATCAATCAACGCTTAGTCGGACGTACGTTATCACTGGGGAATGTCTGTCTTCCCTGGATTGTTGCCGTTCAGGCGCTTTGACTCCTTCACCAGGTTGTACCATTGCAGAAAAAGTTCATCCTTCGGTTTGAGAGATTCGGCGCCAGGAATTGAGATGAATTCGCGACTAGATTGTAGGCGAAAAATGGCGACATAAACTGCAGAGAATTTTGACGCAAACGAACATTCGGAATTTTGTTTCCAGCAGTACGATTACACTGACTACACGCCACTGGAAAGAGACAGAAAAGTGGAACTGGGACTAACTGCTTCCAATTGGAAGCGTCGTGGCTCCAACTGGAACCGTAGCTGCGTGTTCCAACGCCAACAAGACAGCTGTTTCCATTTCAAAAAGTAGCCGTTTTGTAATTTTAAAAACTCTCGCATTACTTCGTCTAGCTACGCCTATGTAGGCTTTTAAAAATAAATCGAATTTTTCTCTTCATGTTTTGCCAATTGGGTAAGGTACTCAGAGCACCCTTTGCGTAAGAAAACGAGTTCATCTCACAACTAATATCCACTAATATGTACCGTAAACCCACATGTTAAATCGGCGAGAAAGCCCGTCCACTAAATCGATCACGTGCAAAAAATTGATCACGTGGTAACTTCCCTTATAGGTCGAGCGATCCCTTGCTGGCAGTCATTCGACCCTTTCACATGCAACTAAAGTGCACTAGTTCATGTGCGATAATAATGTCATCCGTAAATATTATTTCAATCCAGACAGTTCTCAGGCAGCAGATGAAAACGACCGTTCTAGAGTTTCACTGCATTAGAGAAATCACCTGGCAGACTGGACTACCGCCGCCGGATCGGCCGGTTTGTGGATTCTCCGGGATCGATGGACCATGTGCCCCTACAGGTTCGGTATATTTCTCGTTCAATTTTCTTAACAGAGTCCCAACGTTTTTTAATTATTATATTATATCGTTGTCCGCCAGGCGGAGGGAGAAATTTAATTTTAGGTACCTGTCTCACGCTTCTATGTATGGGGCCAGTTGCCGTGATCATGAGCTGGTACGTTTAAATGCTCAAATGGCATAAAATTCGCTTTATTCAAGATCTGTTTTCTCTCTCGTTTGTTTTCAGGTATTACAATAACCGAAAGGAGCGGAAGTGTGACTTTGCCGTTTTTGAGTTAACCGAAGCTTTAAGGTTTTCAACCCCGATGTCGACCAATTCTTCATTTGTTGATTGAATGGACTATGAGATTTAAATCGTTATGT
>LRSR01002569.1:0-10095 GCA_001579985.1 Hypsibius dujardini
GAACCTTTCTGCGGTTTCCGGAACGAGAAGTCGGCATGCAGAGACCAGGGTAAGCCATTGAAGCTTGGTAAGCCATTGAAGCTTGGTAAGCCATCAAAGCTTGGTAAGCCATTGAAGCTTGGTGAATTATTAAAAATTCGATAACTGCGCTGCTGAAGATGTCTTTAAAATCAAATTCAACTCTATGTATTATTTCAGGGTACATCGTTAATATCGCCGCTATTTTGACCACACTTGCTTGCTGTTTAATCATCGCTGGGACCGCTCTAACCTACCGGTACTTGTGTGATTCAAATAAAACCCATTAGAAAGCAACATTTTGTCTGATTTTTTTGGCTGGTTTTCCGCTAGGAGGAACAGGATTGATCCAGATTGGTGGAGAGTGGCGCAAAACCACTTGAATTCCATGGAGTGTCAACTCATCAGTCGCTAAATAGACTAAAGCGTCAAAAAGTGGAAAAAAAACGACTCAACTGCAGCGTAGAAGAGTCGATGTTTTCCTCTGAGATTGATAATTATGCACATCCCACCATATCTCACATCCCAATTAGCATGATCTCTTGTATCTGTTAGGGCTGGCTAATAAGCAACCCTAAGAAACCGTTACCTCCTGAAATAAAATATTCTGTTCCGAAGTATTGAAAATTGAATCAGGACTGTTGCTGCATCTAATTATAGATCAGGCAGGACTGCTCTACACCTAAAGACAGGATCGAGTGCAAAAGTGGGGCGCGATTGCCATTCCGTTACAGCCATTCTTCGCCCATACCTCACCCCTTCTCACGTTTGACAGGAAAGGACGATTGCGGCCGTTGCTCTCCAGTGCACATCACCGGACAAAGCAGTTAGTTTATTAGTTTACCCAGACCTTTAGTTTACCCAGACCTAGAGGATGAGTCCCATTTTTGACTTAGGGGAAGGAGCAGGGTAGGTACGGACCTTAACCCTTTAAGTTGTGGTCGAAACAGTGGAACCCCTAACTCTAAGATGCCTCTCAGTGAGGATTGTACAGCCTGGAAATTAGTAACCTGTACTACGGTGTATGACCTCCAATCTGCAGTACACGTGTGCTATACAATTGCATTGCCGGTTACACACGTCACCATGAATAAAAAATGCCAGATTAATAACCAATGCAAACCTAAGTTGTTGTTGCTGATCATTGCTACCATGGGGATCCGGTGAGGTCGTCGCCCTTGTTGGCAGCCCATTCATGGCGTGTGGCAGCGAGGACCCAACGCGGTAGTATAACAAGGTAGTTCTCGCTAACTTCGACATACTGCTATTATATCGTGCACTCTATGCACGGCATAGACAATATCGTGCACTCTTTGCACGGCATACAGGCAGTCAAAAAATAAGCAAAGTTTAGTGAACTTGTGATTGCACGCGGAAGGCGGAAAAACTTCTACACCATAATGTGAACTGTCACTTCGGGTTCTGCACACAGTTCGCTACGCGTTTCGTCGTCGATACTAACACATCGCACAGTAGGCGACAGAATTTGATCTAACGGAGGGTTCCGGAAATGGGCAAAAGGGGCGGGGCAGGGGTAATACTTGAACAATCAACCAATCAACTCCGCTCCGATTGCTCTGGAGCTCCGCTGGTTGATTGGTTGATTATCCCTGCCCCGCCCCTTTTGCCCACTTCCGGGACCCTCCATTAAATTAAATTCTGTTGCTTACTGTAAGACAAACGTCTGGTGACCTCACGAGAAACATCATCCACCAAAATGTGCAGTATATTGTGCAATCAACAATTAATCCTCACAATGCTTGTGCAGCCAGTTGACTAACCGTTTTAAAAATAATGCCCAGATATTATACATCCATTTCCATGTTTTCATGTTGATTGGTGTGACATTACTACTCATTCCTGCAAAATTGTGCAATACCCTGGCACGTTATGTGTAAGATGATTTTGTTTTACGGGAAAGCGAAAATGCAGACCGGTAACCTGGATTAGTTGAAAATGCAGCCAAGCTCCCTTCACCACTGAGTATCAAATTATCCATGTGATGTGATGTGAGACGGACCAAGTGGAATTATATATCAGCAATACGAAAACATCACTGTTTTAGTTTCAAGTAATTGGGAAAGAGGAGTTTACGGTGACGTGTAATCAGTGGCGCGCCGAGCTTTAGTTTGAGGGGGCGTGTTATTTTTTTATTATTATTTTTTTTTATTGTATAATAAATATTTCCGATAGAACGTAAGGGGGGACCCTTAGGGCACTTTTTTTACTTTCGAGGGGGGTTTTAGATCAACAAAACACCCCCCCCCGTCGGCGCGCCCCCTGATGGCGTGATGGGCGTCAACCTGATGGATGAGTCGGCGGATGACTCCGATCACATAACCGGTTCGCTGTGTTCCGAAGAAAGATTACCATTCGATGATGTGATTTCCTAAATCACGTGCTACACGAATCACGTGCTACGTGAATTCATGTTTCAAATCAGTTGTGACGACTACGCCCGGAACGAAGCACCCAGCGGCGTTCGGGGAAATGGACCGAAATTAAAGTCACCCTTTATCAGAACCTATAAAAACAAGATAGATTCCCGTTTAATTAAAAGATATCAAATTATGGCTTGCCGCTGCACTCGCAAATCAAATTACTTTTAGTTCCGGTTTTAGGCACTCACACTGACGGATACCGCTGACATTTGCCGCATCAGATTATTATGCGGAGGAGAAGCAATATTAACGTCTTCATCTTAAGCAGTGCCAATTCAGGAGTGAAATATCTTCTTAAAAGACTTACGAGCTCTACATTCATGGGTCCTTCGAGGGCAATCTGGGTCCTCCCCACGGTCCTCTTCCATGGAATACTCATAACACTCTGCTCGGGGATGATGCTGGCGCCCAATATGACATTGTTGGTGTACGGCCTCAAAGGTCACGCATTTCTTCAGGGCTTATCGAATACTGCCCCGGGATTCAATTTGGGAGTGCGCGACGCGATGAAACACTTTGCTGGCAGCTTCCAGCTGTCCCTCGTCTACATCCCCAACAACAACATGCTGATCTGCGTGGACACGGGAGCGTATTTCGATCTGGTTTCCCAGTACTACTACACGTCAGGGATCGCAGCTGGATCCCGAAATTCCTCGATCGCCATCATTGTTCCAGGTGAAATCGATAGTCGTGAGATGAGATTGCCAGGATTCGCATTGGGGTTAATGATTCGATCACCAATTACTAGGTTGCGATGAGTCCACGACGTTGCCACAACTTGGTCGTGGTATGTCATATACAGCCCATGAAATTCCCGTAGTCGGCACGAGACCTGGATTGTTTTTCAGAATGGAACATCCTCGTCCTATCCACGTGAGAAACTAGCGTGAGATGTACCAATACAGAGGTTAAACCACTGGATGGTGCTCAGTGACCCGTATTCACATCTGTACAGGGCGCCTTACCTGACTTCCAAATCTCATAAATCAAATCGAGCATGTTTTGAAAAATTTGAAGTGAAATTGTACACGCGGAGATTAATTAAAAACCGATCACTATCAAGTGGTTTAACCTCTGTACTGAATAGAACTTAGTAGAACTAAGTTCTATTCAGTACAGAGAATGGTTAACTAGGTCTGTCGTCCGTCCGTCCACCCGTCCACCCGTCCGTTCGTCCGTCCGTCCATCCGTTCGTCCGTCCGTTCACTGGCTATTCATTCAGCCGTTGTCCGTTGTTTGACCGTCTATCCAACAACGGACGGACGGACGGACGGACAACATGGACAATAGGGCTAAACAAACAACAAGGGTAAAACAGACATACCAATATATACATGGGGGAGGGGTAAATAACCGGGGTGCTATTGGGCCCCTATTGATGTATTCAGGGAGGGGTGAAATAGCCGGGGTTCTATTGGGCCCTTAGGGGGGGAGGGGTAAAATAGCCACTTCGTATAGCTAATATTCATAGCTCACTCATGAATAATAATTCCCAGTGTTGTTATTTGGTTCCGCATTTAGAGGCCCAACGTTTTCCAACCTCCGGGACAGAACACTGTTTCCGACTACCGTGGCACTGGGTGCAATCCAATACGAGATTTACGGAGTGTTTTTAGTCCGACTATGCGCCAAGTTCAACTGGACGTCTGTGGCCTTGATATACGATATCTCGGGAACTCGCGTGGCGTTTAACTTGATCGTGGCCTCACGTATTCAAAGCTACCTTCGGCGCTCTGGGTCGGTCCTGCAACTGCATTCCTTCCCGCTGGATTGCCGCGTGGGAAGGAAGGAAGTTGACTACGGCGAGATTCTGACCGAGGTTACGGGAGTGAGCCGAAGTGAGCGTGCCATACAGTATAATGGGGCAAAGTCAAGAATTCAAACGAGGAATCGGGCCTATTCGTTTTTGCGAGTCATTGATAATGCCTCTCACTGCCAGGTTCATCAAAAGACCCTCTCTAGATTAACTCAAAATTTTACGATTGACATTTTTATTTTCAGTCGATTGGCGTGAGCAGAAAAATTTGTCGCAGTCAAAGGGCGGAGTCACGGGTCATCCACTCCGCCCCCTGACTTAAATTTTTTTTTCTGCTTATTTTACGGCAAGTTTAATTGGGATTGGACAACGTCAAAAAATACTTTTGATTTTTCGATGAATTGAGAAATGAGTGGCGTTACAAGTGTGGCCATGAATAAGCCAAGAATTGACCGGATTCATCGTGTGCTCGCCTATTGTCCGTTGAAAGACGATGAGTTTTAAAGATGATGAGTTCCCTTTGATATCTTTTCATACGTAGTTGTGTTGATATCCGTTCCGCATCCGATGACACGGAATTTCCTGGTAAACGCCGCAGAACACTGCAGAATTAAAAGCTCTCTGCAGAAAATGCATTTTTGGCGCTGAAACATGTTGACGTTTCCAGGTCAAGAGCAGTGAATTGGGTTGGAACCATGGCGAGATTGTGAGACACCTTGATGTTTTGGGATAGTGCCGTGTCAGATGTTTAGTGATGAATCAGTGTTCTCTGATTGATTACAGACTTGGATTAGTTTGGACGTTGCGCAGGGGCCCTGCGGAAGCCTAGCATGGCAGATGAACGACGGAAGTGACGAGGTAACGTAACGAGATGACGAGGTAACGTAACGAGGTGACCATGTAACGTAACGAGGTGACCAGGTAATGTAACGAGGTGACGAGGTTACGTGACGAGGTGACGAGGTAACGTAACGAGATGACGAGGTAACGTAACGAAATGACGAGGTAACTTAAAAGCCTGATATCATCGAAGCCCGCTATAGGATTTTGTTTGTTTCGGTCTACTCTTCTTTCACTGTAAAAATAGGCAAAATAATATTTTCATTTCTAAATCTTGGACTTGCAGCAAAAATTTTTTTTTTAAAACTGACGTCAGGCCTTGTTGTTTTTAGACAGCACTATCCGCTTTGCGGTCCGTCTTCAAGCTCGAAATCTGCACTCGTGCTCTTAATGACGCATTCTATGCTCTAGCGAAAGAATTTCGAACTCAATCGGAGCGGCTTTATAACGTGACCTTTCCCTTAAACAGTTCAGCGGTAAGTATTGCCCGTGCGCACAACCATAGAGTAACTGAATCGGCTTTTTGCCTGCGCCTCTGTAGATGTGCTCACGGTCGTTAAGTTTCTCCCTGCTCTCCTCTGAAAACTGATGATAAGAATTGGGACGTCCGTCTGTTTGCTCAGCAATCTGTGCATAAATAGGAGCGAGAGAGGAAATCCGTCCTACTAAAACTGGTTTAATTGAAAGAATTCATTAAGTGCTGCCATTACGTTGCGCTAGTTTTTAACTTTCAAAATGCCAAACTACCGTTCTGTGAAAGGATGCGTTAATCGTATTGATGGAGATCATTCAATGCATTCATTTCCCCAAGATCTCACCTTGAGACATAATATTTTTTCATGACAGGATGACATTTTTTTCATGACTGATCTTGTATCATGCACAGACGCTGCGTACACAAACCGATCTTCCCTTTCCTAGAAGCAACGCTAACAACCGTGAGAGCATCTACGAAGGCGCAGGCAAGAAGCCGTGTCTGTGTCACAGACAGCCGATTCACAAGGGGCTCTCCCCCCCACTCTGTGACCCGAAATCTCTTACTTCAACTGCATTTCATGAATGCGTAAGGATGTAAGAAAGAGAGACCGTGTCTGTGTCACAGACAGCCGATTCACAAGGGGCTCTCCCCCCCCCCACTCTGTGACCCGAAATCTCTTCAACTGCATTTCATGAATGCGTAAGGATGTAAGGAAGAGAGACCGTGTCTGTGTCACAGACAGCCGATTCACAAGGGGCTTCCCCCCCACTCTGTGACCCGAAATCTCTTACTTCAACTGCATTTCATGAATGCGTGAGAATTTTTTCTTGCTTTTTCCGTTGAGAAAAGTTTCCCGTTTAAAAACTTGTATTTTTAAAAAATCAAAAACTCTTTAAAGGTGGTACATAGAGGGCGCTACGTATGTTACCACAATTTATGTTGATTGATTGTTAAATTATGCTGTTCGACCGTATTCTAGCATTGGCAACAGCTAACAGCGTGAGATGATGATGAAATGATGATATTTTGACCAGATTCAACTGTCAATTAACATCAACCATATTTGTACTATAAAATTGTATAATACAATGGGCTAAAAACTTCGCTAAAGTGAAATAAGTTGCGCTGACACAAAAACTATTTAATAACTGAACACTCGCATCGAAATTCAATCCTTTCGAAGTTTTCTATACTTATTGCAAATTCAATTAATCAATCGACAATGTCCTAGGGATTCTTCGCATGCATAATTTCAAACTTTTTTGCTTTCCTCCAAATACATCAATCAATCGAAGCGGCATATGACGCCGTCTATGTACCACCTTAAAAGAGTTTTTGATTTTTTAAAAATTCAGGTTTTTGAAAACGGGAAACTTTTCTCAACGAAAAGAGCAAGAAAAAATTCTCGCGCATTTATGAAATGCAGTAGAAGTAAGACATTTTGGGTTACAGAGTGGGGGGGGAGCCACTTGTCAGTTACTCCTTGGTACAAACGGTTGTTGCGCCCTTCTTGTGCAAGCTGAAACAATGAGACTGAGAGTTGCTGCTGTTCCTTTATAGTCCAACGAATTCGCCGTCAGCGCTTACGTTGCAGTGACGACACTGGCCCTGGTATGGCGCCCGTCCAAGGCTTCGTTTTCTTTACTAACATAATAATAATAAATGGGGAAGCACATACGAGAGCGTGGTTTTAGGTATTAAATGAGTCGCTCAATGAGCTACGCCACTTCGGCAACGGTTACGAGATTACACAGCGCTTTTTGAATCGGACATTTCACGACTCCGCGTTTGGGGACGTTTACGTTGATGCCGCCGGCGAGCGTCAGCTGCCAATGTGCCTGTCGGATTTCAATTTGGAGTCGCGAACTTTTCAGGTAAACATGAGGGAGGACGTGGAGGGTGAACCATTTTTAGTCATCCTTTTTTGGGCCCCTTTTCAATTCAATTAGCAATTCTCTAGATTCTAAGCAGAGTGACGAGGTAATGGGTAGTAATAGGCATGTTAATGTACAGAAAAGGTCAGGAAGGGCTAAGGGGCTCAAAATAGGAGCCAAGAAGAGGTGCCTACGACATGGGGCACCCTTCTCTCGTGCGAAAATTGACTTGTATCAGATACATGGTCCGATACAAAAACGGATATCCGATACATGATCCGATACAAAAAACGGATATCCGATATATGATCCGATACAACTTATTTGAGGCATTTTCGCACGAGTCTAGCATTGCCTGAAACATTTATATTTGACAAACTCACTTTTTGGAATTATTATGAACTTCCTCGTTTTTGCTAGGAGGTGATAAGTTTACTCAGAGGCCAATCATTGGATGGTCTGCAATCGGTTAAGAACAGATCTATCGACTGGGCTACTCCGGACGGTCAACCAACACGAAATGAACCCTTCTGTGGATTCAAAAACGAAAATCCCGCTTGCCGAATCCAAGGTAAGTTAATTTCAGTATATTTGAATTGGCAATAATAATAAAAAGAACTAAAATGTGCAAACTAATTCGTTGTTTAGTCAATTTAAAATGATTCGCTAAGAATTTCTAAATCATTTCTTTGATGAAAGTATCGTATAGTCCAGTTTTAGTTGGATTTAGTTGACTGACTGAAATTTTCCTAATTTTGCAATTCCTATTTTTAGTAACTAAACTTCTCTTGATTAGTTTGTTTTGGTCAACTATAAAAACTTAAGTCGAGTGATTAGTTTAAAAAACGTTTTAGTTTAGTTTTAGCTAAGTTGTTTTAGTTTTTTTGTTTTGTTTTGTCTGCGCTAGAAGCAATTCAGAAACGCGCAGTACGGAATTGAACAAATCTAGTTGGGAATATTGTAGGTCACATAAGAAACGTTGCAGCCACTGTGACTACACTTTCAGTCTGCCTGATCCTCGCGGGAACAATCCTTCTGCATCGGTACATTTCTCGATAAGCAATCACCAACTAAACAGTTGATTTACTAAACACAATCATGCTCCATGTTGGAAATAATGAACAATTTTGTGTAGTACGGTCGCACGAAATCCCAACTGGTGGAAATTGGAACAAATGGAACAACTGGAACAGATGGATCAGCTGGAACAACTGTAACAACTGGAACAAATGGAACAACTGGAACAAATGGAACAAATTGAACAAATTGAACAAATTGAACAAATAGAACAACTGGAACAACTGGAACAAATGGAACAACTGGAACAACTTGAACAACTGGAACAACTTGAACAAATGGAACAAATGGAACAAATGGAACAACTGGAACAACTGGAACAAATGGGACAATTGGTTCAATGATGCAGCAGACTCTTCTGATGGAACAACTGGAACAACTTTCTCAGCGATGCAGCAGACTATTCCGACGCATCTTGCTGTTAACATTTGGTCATTTTTACGCTCTGAATCATTTTTATCAGAGAACAGTTGAAACAATCAAATCTAATAGATCAAAGGATGCTCTTTGATATAATTGGTTTCCATGGACTCGCGAGGCGCTGAAAAAGAAACATTGCCTTGAAACTAATTAATCGGATTGGCTTGACAATCCCAGAAAGGTTGCACAATTTGCACATTGGAATGGCACAAAATAAACCGAAAATCGAACCCTACAATGCCCGTTTCTGGGTAAATGCTCCGACTCGGGATGACGACGTTGTCTTTGTTACGGGAAATTGCTACGAGTTGGGTCACTGGGATCCGGATCATGCCTTGGCGCTGGACAAAATAATCAACGGGGAAGTGGTCATTCCTTATCGCGAACCGCTTACGGGGTACCGTAAACTTTTTAGATAGGATTTGATTCTGCCTTTTGTACTGTCTGTCTGCCTGTCTGTCTGTCTGTCTGTCTGGCTGTCTGTCTGTCTGTCTGTCTGTCTGTCTGTCTGTCTGTCTGTCTGTCTGTCTGTTTAAGTCTTCAATAATGGTGAGGCCAAAAGTCCAACCTTTGCAGACAAGCATGGGTGGGAGGTACCATAGTCATCTCTATTATGCCAGACGATCTTCAGTTTCACTATTTCATCGGCGAAAGGCATCCAACGCATGACGGGCACGTATTGAGCATAAAAAAATTGGAGTCACATCATTCTCCGAGGCCGTATGTTGCACCGACGGGTGACCCAGAGGTGGATCGAGCCGATTTGTTTGGAGTGATTAGCGACGAAGAGGTTGATCAGATTCCCGGTTATCTGACGGATCATTCGTCCATTCAGTTTACATTGGACCCAGGAGGAATTCAGTGGCAAGCCCAGAACTACCACGAGCGGAAATTTCGTGTTCGATTCGAACACGCAGAACCGGTTCGGTACAATCGCAGACAACGGCCCGAGTATAAAGTGGCCCGTTTCTTCAGGTAGACAAGATGATATTTTGAGATTCCACAGTCGGTCATGTGAATTGACAGGCTGGTAGCCAAAACAGGAAATACACAAAACACAGAAAGGAATGCAAAGTTTTTCACACAAGCAGAGACAGACACAAAAAGAGACACAAATTCAAGCAGAACATAACACAGACACAGACACAGACACAGACACAGACACAGACACAGACACAGACACAGACACAG
>LRSR01002570.1:0-16562 GCA_001579985.1 Hypsibius dujardini
CTCTCTCTCTCTCTCTCTCTCTCGCAACAGACAGGAGCACCACCGACTATAACGTACCTTGCTTCTCGTTCCCAGTGGCAACAGATAGAATTGGGTCTCTGTCTGCGTGTCCGATCCGGTCGTCGTGTATCAGTTTTCATTTGACATCTTTAGCCAGCTCTGACGAATCAAAGCGTCCTGCCCGTTAAACAAACAAATCATTCTTAATTTTGCCGTGGCTACGACGACGACCGTGTACGTGGTGCTGTTGCTGCTAGATAGTTAGGTACCCTATGCATGTACGTGGTCGCACATACGTGATCTCAGCGCGAGAGACGCGACTTAAGGCAGCGACCGGAAACGCCTTTTACACGGGTTCAAGACACTCATGATACTCCTCGCCTGCACCTCGCTTGTTGTCTGTGCCTGCCTTCCTGCACGACTGTCTTCTCTACGACGCACCGAAACGGTGTGTGTCGGTCGTGCTTTCGCTTTTCCTTAAAAGTGTAATAAGTACGCTAGAGGGAGAGCCCTTGCCTTAAGAGCATTCGCTGGCAGAAAATACGGTCACTTTAGTTTTCACGGTCCTCCGGCAAGAGAAGAGGTCCCGCACACCCGCCGTTTTGCACTTAAAGTATGGCGAAGCGCATAGTGCGAGGCATATACCTTCGGAGTCTAAGTGTATGTGTGAGGAAATCAATCAATATCGCTAATGTTACTGACGGCTTTTTGGCTCATTGTCTTTGCTGTCATGGGTCTCGAAGGTGAAGGCATTCCGGTTGTCTGGTGTAGTTATAATTCGGTTATGCAACATGTTGTCGCGATACTCGGAAGCGACGATCTTGCGATACGACACCACCAGAACTTTCTTTTCCATATCTCTCGTCAATACCGACAGACAGGCAGACAACACATGACCCCAAGAAGAAACGAAACGGGGCAACCGCTAAAGCGCTCCCAATAGAAACAGACACGTAGACAAGACATAGACATCGCTAACAGGTTAGACAGACACAAACATGTAACGTAGACGTGTAGACGTGTAGGCATACAGGCATTACACAGACATCACCACCACGTTAGACAAAGATTCAGACAAGGCATTCAGACATGGCATAGACATTGCCAACAGGTTTGAAAAAGGATACAGACATGTAGACACACCACAGACATCGCTAACAGGTTAGACAGACACAGACATGTAACGTAGTCATGTAGACGTGTAGGCATACAGGCATTACACAGACATCACCATCACATTAGACAAAGGCACAGACAAGGCATTCAGACATGGCATAGACATTGCCAACAGATTAGAAAAAGGATACAGACATGTAGACACGATATAAACATCGCCACAGGGCCAGGTTAGATACAATCACGGAGAGACAGACAGACCAAGCATGGGCAAGTCAGGGATCGGGAACATCGAGTTAGTGCCATATGTCTTAAGTCTTCTGTTTTCGATTTTACACTTGCGGAAATGTTAAAGAGCTTGTCTTAGGTTACGTGTATATCAGGAAGGAAATGACCGATGACTGCCCTGCAGTTTGATCCTTTCCAATACCATGACCGGAACCGCGCACGCTATGCTCCCCCCTTACCGCTCTAATTGGGTCCTTCTAAATTAATTCAAATTAACTCTCGCTAATAATGACATGGCGCTATACGCAGCAGGCAAAAGCCGCACTTGTCCTATAAGTCCGTTTGCTACAATTTATTGCAGTATAGTTCCTGTCGCTTATGACCCGCGGACAAGCGCTCACTTTAGCAAGTTTAACCGGCAAAGTAGGCGTCTCAACTCCAACGTACCACACCAGTGCGGCACACACACACAGTACGACATCCTTCTGATTAATTGTAGCAGTTTGTTTCCTCCTCGTGAGCATACATATACTGCTGCTCAAAACTGACGGAAGCGAACGCACGGTGAGGAGCATCTAAGAGCGGCACTTTGCATATGTCTGTCAATTAAGACGAACGCGCTGATTCGCGCGGGGCGCGCATCCGCGACCCTACGCAAAGTGCCGGTGGAAATCAATCACACTTAGGCTGGTTCGTTGCGAGAAGTCGACGGAATTCTCTCTGTCACGATGATATCCACGTAGAGGCATTTTCTCCTAGTACTCATGACAAACGGACGTCAAGATTTTAGGTTCCGTCTTAAACACTTACAGCATTCTGTGCCTCTACACAAACAGGCACAGAGACTAGAGGAGACACAGGCATAGACACAGACACAGACACAGACATAGACAAGCAGACACAGACACAGACACAGACACAGACACAGACACAGACACAGATTGCTCCTCATGGTCAAAACCAACCCAATCCAGGTAACACCCAGACAGGTTAAGAAATGTATCAGTCGCTGCCTGCGTGATAATCCTCTGTCAATTCGCCAATGATGGCAAGGTACTCCGAGCGTCTAGCCAAGACAGCGAAAATGTCGGAGGGTATGAAGCACTGCGTCTACCACCTGTCATCGGGAGCTAGGAAGGCTGTCAGTCACCACCGAATCACGTTGGCTAAATTGATTACTTATAGCCCCGGTTGTTCATATTCCAGCGCGCTCGCCTCGCACCCGCAGAGTCCGGCCACCCCGCGAACGAACGGAAGTTCAAACGTGATTCTGGTTTATAGATAGAAGTCGATCCCGTGTGTGCATGTTACTGTAGGTCTACATATGTAAATGCCTACTAGTGAGGCAAAACAGACAATGTCTACTGTGCTCTTGTTTGTTGTTGAGGACCGAATGTCAAAAACGTTCAAGGAGGCCTCTAAAGCGTGCGAAGGTTACGTATAGAGCTTGAGATAGAACTGGGTCGCGAACTGGTAAGGGGGAAGTTCGTTCTGCGGTGCACTATGACTGCGCGAGTAGGGGACCCCATCCGTAAGTGCGTGTCGGTCTTCGAACACAGAGTGTGAAGGAAACAATGATGTGCATTGACACAGACACAGACACAGACACAAATACATATACACACATACAGAGAGAGAGAGACAAAGAGACAAATATAGATATACTTAAACTGTCGAGATTTTCTGTTGAAGGAGTTCGATGTCTCTGCTCATATTCGGTTGTGAAGAACTCGGTGAAAATGTCTGGTTGTTTTAGCGGCTGATTTGTTAATGATCATGTGTCACGATGTTCTTTCCGATAAAGACAAAAGAAGGCGGGTGAAATGATAACTGCGGTATGTAAAGGCAGTCGCTCGTAGACACCTTTAATGACTCCCGGTTACCTCGTTGAATTTTTTATAATTAGCGGAATGCCTTCCGGAGTTCCGGGGTTCGTTCGTATGCTGCGGCTGCGGCTGCGACGATTCACCCCGGGCCCACTTCCAGGTTAGATCGAATTTTTGTGGCTAGCTGTAAATGTTCTGCGTACATAAAGCAATATTCAGCGAGTGCGCGTAATATTTGCTCGTTCGAAAACGAATTCGTGTCGCACTTGTTGGAATATACGCCGGTATGCCGGTATGCGCGTTCGATCGATGGTCATTTGTTCTCCATCAAAAGACCATCCCATTCTCAACCTATACTAAATTAAATTACAGGTCACTACTAGCCAACTAATGCACATAATAAGCATGTCATTTAACGAATGATATTATTGACAATAATAATTAATTAAGTGATCGATTGATCGAAAACTGGTGGAGCAAGCAAAGGCTTGTTCCCGGGAACACGCCTTTAACTTCACTGAATCAAGCAATCGACTGGTTGAACACTGGTGGAGCAAGCAATCGACTGGTCGAACACTGGTAGAGCACAAGGCTTGTTCCCGGGAACAAGCCTTTAAATTCATTAAAATCAAGCAATCGACTGGTCGTACACTTGCAGTGCGAAACTACGAACTGCGAACAGCTTGTTCCCGGGAACGAGTGGTGTGCCAGCCAGTGCCTTCCACCCTCCCCCTCTCTGTCGAGCGAAAAACAAAAAATCGTTCATTTTCATAATTGCATTTTTTTTTGGGAATCTTGCCCCCTCCTTTTGGGTCCATATGGCACTTTGCTGCCGGGAACAAGCATTTAATGTGTTTAAGGCTTTAAATAATTAATTTCATTACAATCAACAATCAAGTAATCGACTGATCGAACACTGGTGGAGAACCAAAAGTCCAAAAGGCCTGTTTCCGGGAACAAGCTTCGGCTGACTAGTCTTCTTGCTTGATTGGGCGATTGCTTCATGGTTCGTACGGTAACAGGCAGTTACGCAAGCTAAAAAAAACTTAATTTTCTTCTTACTTTCTATATGCTCTCCAGGTCAACTGACAACACAGAGGTCGTACGTACACAGTACACTACTGATGTCTTTCGAATTTCGATTGTGAGAATCTTAATAATATGGACCCATCCGGATCTTCGTCCAATTCTTCCGGCAGCAACAGCAACAACGGCAACAGGAACAACAACAACAACAAACAGCCTCGCCGCAATGACGGCTCATCACCGTCCTCCTCCTCCTCCTCCTCCTCTTCGTCTTCCTCACGCGCCACACCTGCCGCCATCCCTGGTTTCGTCTACGATCCCGTCCGGAAGCGCTACTTCAAGCAGGACGATCATCACGGGCCCAACAACAACTTCACCGTCCCCGTCGGTCGCATCCTCGCACGCCACCGCGCCAACACTTCCCAGCCCCCGACGACGTGGGTTTATCCCGGCCTGACTGAGCATTCCTCAACGGGAAGTCTCCTCCGTCAGCTGGAATCGGCTCCTCTGGGTGCGACCGAAAGGAAGCGCGCCTGTGCCGCGTTCCATCACCGTCAGCTGCGTGTTTTGCGGGACGACGCCTCGATAGGCCAAGGGAAAGTCGCAGAGGCATTTCAAATGGGGGACGGAGTGACGCTATTTGAGGCGGTAAGTGGGCCGACTTTCCTGTCGGAGAAGCCGCAGATCATCTTCGCCGCGAGCAGGGATGAGAGAATCAACAGGACGGACCTGGCCGTGGAGCTGCGCATTACCAATGGTGAATGGCGAAAAGACGTTCTCACTTTGGTTGACCGGCACAGAATCAGGTAAGGGGCAAGTTGCGCGTCGAAAATGCAGGGAGAAATTGGAGTTTCAGTTTCATGCGTATTATGCGTAATTGAGTTATTCGATTGATTGGTGTATTGGATATTAATGACTGGTGCACCATTTGGCTGGTTGGTAGATCGGTTGATTAGACCGAGTGTTTCATTGATCGTAGTTTTCGTATTAGCTTCGCGTTGCCAATTTTGAACTTGAAAACGTTGTTGATTTGGTTAAGAAGCACAAAATTCGCCAGGAACAGGTTGACCATGGCATTATAACTGGTGATTCGGAAAAATATTCAGCATTTCCTTCGCGTGAGCAGTTGCACCATTGATGTTGATAATTGATTGATGTATTGAGTTGTGAGTGGAGAAGCATTGGCTTGCTTGGTAGATCAGTTGATCAGATCATTGTTCTGCACAGTTGATGTGATGTTGATAATTTTGATTGACATTCAATAATGGTTATGGCATAGTTTCCTTATGAAAACCGGAGGTTGTCCAGTGACTGACCGTTGAGCATTTTTTCCGTTTTGTAGGATGGAACGTTCATCACTATCCCAATTAAACGCGGGCGACACACTCGAAGTCCGTGCCGTCCATTCGCTGGCCCCGCAAACGACTTTCATCTCATGCGCCCGCTTCAAGCCGGGCGAGCTGCTGAATCCCAGGGGATTTTTCATCATGGAGTCCCCGGACGGACTGAGAACGTTCCCGTTTCCCAGGGCCCAGACACTGACGGCTGCCAACTACAAACACGGACTTATCGCCACGACATCTGGCTCGCCTCCGTTGATCATGTTTCTCAACATAGAGGACCTGTCCAAACTGAAGGGTGCCGGGCTGCCGGATGTCAGAACGGTAATCACAAGCCTTGACCTCCATCCCGATGAAAAGGGACTGCTGTTTGGTGGGACAATGCGGAGTCAGGTCTTCCGGACAGACTTTCGGAATGCGGACCGTCCTACGGTGTTGTTGGACAAGGATGCATGGGGATCGACGGGTATCGCCGGCCATTGCCAGGTTACGACAGTTAAAGCGCTTGAGGTCAGTGGAAAAGAGGATTAGACAGGCGGACGAAAAGACCAGGCGGGCATGCAGGCAGGCAGGCAGGCAGGCAGACAGAGCAGACAGACAGACAGACAGACAGACAGGCAGGCAGACAGACAGACAGACAAGTTGACAAAGACAGCCAAGTTGGACAGACAGGCAGGCAGTAATTCATTTATTACACCCACAAACTGTCGAACAAAATTTTACGTGCCCGTGTTTGTTTCTGTGTTTTAGAGGCCAAATTGGTTAATCACCGCTGTTGCTGCACTACCACAAGAAGCTCCGAAAATCAGTTTATGGGACTGCAGAAACACCCGCTCCCCCTTCACCACCTTTGCTGATTCCCGTTTGCTACCATTCAGTCGCGAAAAGCTGGAAATCAGTCTGTCGGAAGATAATACACTGGCCGTGGCATCGGACTCGTCCGGCCTGACTCGATTCTGGGACGTGAACAGCGGCACCTTGGTCGGATCTATTCCGGCATGCTCAGTCCCGCAGTTCGGTGCGACAGACACCGGACTGGCTGCGCCGCTGGCATTCTACCACGCTGAAGGGAAACGAAAGGCATTGGTGATGGTGAAACGAGGCATAAGCCCGGCTGTGATTGTGCAAAATTTAAATGCCGTCCATGATGTTGAAGAATAAATATCTTGCGAACTGGCCACTTCTTTCTCACTTTGCTCAAGTCAAACGGAATGGGAATAGTGATACGAAAAAAACGGAATAAAAATTTTCTAAACGGCAATCTCGGCAGGTTCTTCCGTTGGTATTTGTTCCAAACCAAATTTAGCCAACAGATCAGGACAGTTTGTACCTTCCTTCGGACTTTGCTGTAGTCTCGGAAGTCGGAAATGGCGGTCGATTCATTGATTCGTGCTCGTTTTTTTGTGTTTTCTTTAAATTTTAAAAATAATCGCTACATCGAAGAAGAAAGAAAAAGGATCCTTAATCGTTCCCGCCGTTTAAATTTGATTGATCGATTGAAGCCTAGCAGTTCTTTTGGCTCACCGGGCCTGATTTACTTGGGGGGGGGGGTCTAAAAAGTACCACGGATGGATCGGGACTCTTTATATTAGTGTAACAAAAGCATCCAATTATTGCCATCTGTACTGTCTGCAAAACTACCGAATTATATCTAATAATTACACTAAAATTTAAATGAATAATTTTCTGATTTTAATATTTAAAAAAAACTAAACCAGAAATTTTGGCTGACTAAAAAGGTTTCTAAGTTAAAGTTTTTTAAAGAAAAAGCTTTTTATTTTTGGAAATCACTATAGTCCCACCCTTTCCCACCAGAGCTGTGCCGCTAAAGGTTTCAGACTCCCGCTACGCTAACGCTACGCTAACCATGTTGACCGCTACGCTAATGCTAATCGTCGAAAAATCCGCACCGCTAAAACCGCTAAACCCGCTAATGGTAAATTTTATTAGTCTATAAATCCATTTCAGATGCCTTTTGTGTTATCGTGATTGACGTGGTAGACGAAGCCAGGGAAGCAGATTCCAGTACGACGATTTCATTCTCATTTTTTTCTTGGCTCTTGGTGGAAGACATTTTAAGTTTCGGTAGAAAAACGGGGAACACTTTCTCCATTTTACGGCAAGGTTTTCTAAAAGGCAGCATTTTTTAATTCTGTTACTACGCTGGCAGCTCTAGACAGTGGTGAAAGAAATATTCTCATAACATTGAGCAGGCTCCCTGTGAATACCGATGCGCGCGCCAACGTTAAACACCCGAGGTAGCGCTTTGAAAAGTCCAGCTATTTTTACATTTACAAAAAACACTTTTTCCAGTTGGACGTGTCACATGGATGGGCTATTGCGAAGCTGATCAGTCTCACATGTGACGCGTACTGTTATTTGAATTATTACTTTTTAACGCAACCAGACCGCTAAATTCGCACCGCTAATTTCATCACCGCTACGTCCGCTAATTAGAATCACCGCTACGCTACCGCTACGCTGACGTACTTGACCGCTAACGCTAATCCCGCTAAGCGTAGCGGGTTTAGCGGGTTTAGCGGCCGCTAAAGTCCTCCGCTAAATTAGCGGCACAGCTCTCTTTCCCACCCATTCACTATAGTCCCACCCTTTTCCCACCCTTTTCACTATGGTCCCACCCTTCTAATTTTTTAATTGAAATACAATAAAAAATGACTTTCAAGACGTTACCAGGATACTTAGTCATTTATAAGATATATTACTGATTGATAGAATGATTGAAATCTAAGAGCCAAACAATTTCCAATAGTTAATTAGTAATCTGAGTGACTGTAGTATTGAGACAAAAAGAGTGAGAGTAGCAGCTCCGTCGCAAATGACGGGAACCGCTCAGATGACAATGAAGCCATTTCCGATTCGGAACAGACAGGCTCTCAAGAAGCGGAGCAGCTTTACCAACCAAAGATATCGGCAGCGAAAGATCTCAAGAACTGGTATGCTTCATATGCTAATCTTGTAACTGATAAAACAATCCTTATTTAGTCTCATTGTGTTCGATTTTATCTGTAATAAATCAAGAACTGTCATCCGTTCCATTATTCAACTTTATTCAAATTAAAAAACGAAAAGGGTGGGACTATAGTGAAAGGGTGGGAGAAGGGTGGGACTATAGTGAAAAGGTGGGAGAAGGGTGGGACAATAGTGAAAAGGTGGGAGAAGGGTGGGACTATAGTGAAAAGGTGGGAGAAGGGTGGGACAATAGTGGTACCCTTTATTTTTAGTCGAAATTCTTAGACAACTTTTAGGGTAAACAAGAAAACTAAATTAAACATTTTATTGCTAAATTTCTTAGTTTAAATTTTTGTTCCAGTTTCTCAAAAAAAAAATACTTACAGAAGTTAACTACAAAAAAGAAGGTCTTTCGTTCAGTTTTTTTGTGACATAACTTTTTAATTTGGTTTTAGTCGAAAATAGTTGAAATTCCGTCGCTACTTCCAGCCGTTTTTGAATTTTGAATTTCTTTTACCCGTTCGAAAAGAGTATGATTGAAAATGTTTATACTTGGAATCACGCAAAAAAAGGAATTCAAGTGATAACACGAACGTCCTGGACCAAAAGGCTCTGACATGCGAAGACAGGAAACAAGACACAACATTGCCGGCAAGAAGTCAAATAAAGATATGAAAATTAGATCAACAAATAACACAAACAAGCGTGAGTGAATAAAAGCTTCCGCGCCTCAAGAAGGACCATTATAGTTAATGGCAGTGGTCATCGTGGAAAGACGAGTAGCCGTTGCCGCTGACCGGGCTCCAGTGGAAGAGGAAGTACCCGACCATCGTGCCGAAGACCATTCCGAGAAACAGCCACACACTGAAGGTCATCGCACTCAGCATCAAAAAGTACCCGAGGACAAACTGAACGCCCTGTAGAAGAGTCTGCAGGAGATGAAACGGCCGGAACATGCCGCGCACCATGCCGCGGCAGACGTCCCTCTGTGATAGCGACGGTGGCGCCGATGACACCGCGCCGCCGAGCGCCGACGGCAACTCCCCCTCCCTTATCAGGGCATTACGTCGTTGCGCCTCCAAAACGTAAAGAAATTTCCGTCCCTTCTTCAGGGCTTCAAAGGAGACAGCCATGAAAAATACCGCGATCACGGCGCCGACCATTTCGCCATCGTTCTTCGGAGCCCTGAAATAAGGAGGAGAAAGAAGTCAAAATGGATCGTAACTTTCAGTGCTGGCGATAAAGATATCACGGTACAAGGCATTGGCGCAAAAAAAATATTCAATACAAGTGAAACAGTAACAATCCCCAGCCGTAACAATGACTTCAGGTGCCCCAGTCCAACCAATGAAACACTTGACTGAATTCCCAATTATGTTAGCACGCTATATCCAATATGCAAAGGAAATCATGTGCTGTACGACCCAAGAACAACGGGTAATTAATCGTTCAATCAATCGACCACCTTGCTCATCATTCCAAGCACAGCCAATGGTTAAATTAAATACTATTTGCAAGAACTGCCAAAAACCCATACAAATTGTTAAAGTGTTCTACGAAATAGACGCCCACGAACAATAGCGTCATTAAAAACTGTTCAACCATAAAGAAGTTGTGAAGTGGGGCAAATTATCCGACGTAAGTCGTGATCGCGCAAAACAAAAACAAGCCAATCGATCAATCAATGAATCGCCTGTGCACCCGACAAATATTCACCCAAGTATAAAGACGTGTGCCTTCCTCTTGCACATTATCAAGTTAGCAACTGCAGTAATTGCTTCCCCAATCAACGAAAAAAATCTTACCAAAGCTTGAAAAGGATGTGGGCTGGGAAGTCGACGTTGAAGTACATGGGCATCATTTCCATATCCATTTTCAAGTTCGCGTGGATCGTTGCATTCCTTGCGACGGGCTGACTTGCGTGAGATGCTGCATCGTGATGCGACGCGTGGTCCAAATTCATGGCGGCAGCGCGTGAGGCCCCGATGGTCCGGTAATAGCGATAATAACAATGATAAATTACCAGTGCGGTGGAAAAAATGAGGGCAGCTCGGATGCAGGCAAACTGCAACAGCGTCAACTTTGAGACAGTGCCAATAGAAATAAAGCGTTTGCCAAGTGACAGAGCGAAGCACAACGGCTCGTTTTTACATTGTTTAATTCATTGTTGGTCAGCATGAAATTTTCTCTTCTTATCAGGCAGTGAATTTTATTATTATTGCTTATATTGCAACTACAACAGGAAAACAACAAACATTTGTATCGTGGTTCACCATACCTTTTTCAATCGCATTCAGGACAAAATCCAGGCATCTCAAAGGTGATTTGCGGAGCTGAAAAAAGTGCGGAAACGGAAGCGGAAGCGTTTTTTCAACCGCAGGCACCAGCCTTGGCCCTTATTCACAGCTGGCGATGACGTCACGTCACGTGATCTTCTCGTCACCAGAGGCACCTAATTCACCCATCTGGGGATCACGTCACGTGATCTCATCGTTACCGGATTTTTCCCAAACACAGCTGTTATCGAGCAAGCCTCTAGACTCTACATTCAACAACTAATGATCTATATTATTACTTTTACTTCAAAATTTAAATTTAAATTTAAAATTTGCTGCACCTAAAACTCTGGTGATAAAACTCACTGTGTTGATTGGCTGATCGAGTTTGCGGGTTGTCGAACGATTACTTGATTGATTCGATTGAAAATACCCGTCACTAACCAGAAACGATGCGTCAGTCAGCTGAGTCATCTGTTCCAGCCGTCTGATTGGTTGACAGCGCTTCGCCCGCCCTCGATTCGTCACTACTGTTGGGGTTTTCCATGAGGGTATTTTCATTGCTCATCTCATTACGAAAAAAGTCGGTGACTTTCCTGTTGTTGGCTATAAAAGCTCCCCTACAAGTTCTTGCACATTTCTTTCGAGAATTTTTACTACAAGTACTGTTGTCGCATTGCTTTTACGGAAAATTTCTGAAATTCAAAAGATTTCACTTTTAATTGCCACTTGCCCATTGCGAACTGTCAAGGATGGAAATCAGTGAAATTCCACAGCCGGGAGCGAAGAATGTCAACGCGGAGAAGGAGCTTGAACAAGTTCGCCGAGGTCATGACGCCGCTTACATTGAAGGTAAATAGTTTTTTCGATGCCTTTTTCGCCTTCAGAAACCGAGAAAATTCAATCAATTTGTTTTAATCACAACAGTTTTGATCCAATCAATCAATCAATCGGAGACTTGGTCGATAAAATCATAATTTGAAATTTCGATCATCAATCAATCAATCACTCAATCACTCAATGCGGAATGGATTTGATTTATTTGTTCCGTTGTAGTGGCTCAAGGCCTAACGTTGGAGGAAACAGGCAAGCACTCGGAAGCGATCCCACATTACGCGGAGGGGCTGAAGCAGATGGATCAAGCATTGGCTGTTCGCTGTGACGGTGGCCATTGCGTTGGCGCAGCATGGGACAGAGCTCGTACCAAGCAGGAGAAGATGAGGCGAATTCATAAGGTGAGAACTGACAAGTGGTTGACCACTTGCCTTACTGTTGCTTTTCACCTTTAATTAATCAAGCATCCAGCTACGTGACTTTCACGCGTTCCATTGGCTCGGTGAAAGTCCATCATTCAGTACATCAACGATTGTTTTCAATAAAAAACCCATCAAAACTCTGAAATTTTTATCAGGTGATATTTGTTCGGGTGATTGATGGATTAACTCCACGAACCAGCTTGTAACACCCCCGCCCCGGCATCCCTAAATCTAAATACATGTGCATGTGTACCGGTACTTCCCGTTTTCTTTCCTGGCTATCACAGCATTTGTTCGTGTATTAATGGGAAGTGTGAGTAGACCAGCGGTGTCGGTGTTGACTCCTCATCGTTCGTTGTGTTGTGTGGTCTTCCCAGTAACCCAATGTTTAGTCCCTCGTATAGTCGGCGTTTTCTTTCCGGTATGTGGTGTTCTATCTCTCTCTCTCTCTCTTTACTTATGTGTTTTTATCCACGGCTTTCAATAAAAAAATGGGTCTCTCGCTGGTGCACGAGTTGCACTAGTCACTGATTCGTCATGCCGACACGCCTTTATTCTGTCATGCTATGTCTGTCTATTGCCTACAAGGCGTGTCTGTCTATTGCCTACAGGCCGAGTCTGTCTATTGCTTACAGACCGTGTCTGTCTATTGCCTACAAGTCGTGTCTGTCTATTGCCTACACGCTATGGTTGTCTTTTGTCCACAGGCCTACGATAAAGGGCATTTGATTGGTTCCCTCGATAATAATTACCACTCGAGATATGGGTTCTTTTGCTTTAATGTACTTTGGTGTTTGCAGGTTCTGGAAGATCGGTTAAGCTACCTGAACGCTGCGATTGCCGCCAAGGAACAGATCCACGACGAGGGTCTTCGCCAGTTCGCCCAGGACCTCAAGGCCACTCCACCGACTTATGCTGATTTGGAGCTCCATGAAGAGTTTCTGGAAGATGAACCGGGTACTGCCGGCGGCGCTAGTGAGGCAGGAACGCCGATGGAAAGTGCCACTGAGCTGTTTTGCATTCCCTCGGGAGTGCAGGTGTTCTTTGTGTCACCGGAAGGGCACGTTTCGGCGCCAAGTTCGCCCGCGGCTTTGAAGATCCTGCGTTTGGACCGTCCGCCGCCCAATGGAGTGCCTAACTGTTCTACGTTTCTACAAATTGGGACTTACACCTATCCTCTCATGCCCGGTAGGAATTTCGGCTTACCGCCACTTTTACCTTCGGTATTAGTATTCTAACAGTTGGTGTTATTCGCTCCTAGGTCAGTCACCAAGTCTTCATGCGGATTATGGGGCTTACATGTTACCGGATCTGTCGTAAGTACCAGTATCATTTTCATGGAAATATTGCAGCGTTCCTTGTGGCTGTTTACTTGATATTACTTATTCTTGTGTATCTGTGTGTATGTCTTGTTTCCTCCCTTTTTGTCTGTGCTTGTATGTCTGTCTGTGCATGTATGTCTGTGTCTGTCTGTCTGTCTGTCTGTCTGTCTGTCTGTCTGTCTGTCTGTGTCTCTCTGTATGTCTGTGTCTGTATATCTGTCTGTGTCTGGATGTTTGTCTGTCTGTGTCTAGTGTCGATCTATCTGTCTGCCTGTGTGCTTATATGTCTGCAATTATATGTAGGGTTTAGATACTGTCGACCGCTGTTTCTGTCAGTCTGTCAGTCTGTCTGCCCCAATGACTGTCTGAATGACTCCCTGTTTTGTGGTACAGAAATAACTGACGCCCCGGTTGTATTTAGGAGCGATGTGGAGGGAGCTTGCGTAGGAATCATCTTGGGAGCGTCCATCAGCAGCGACGCGAAGAAGCAGTTTTCCGACTTGATGAAACAACTCACCGTGATGAAGGAGGCGAAAGTTGCGGAAGTAATCAAGGCGGCAGTTCCGGAAGCCAAAGTTGACACCCTCAAAAGGGAGAACGCAAAAGAAGTCAAGGAGCAGCAGGAAGCCGGACCCGGGCAGGATGAAGGGTACGCCTACCAGCACCGGTACTCGAAGAAGATTCTCCAGGGTGCTGAGCTGATTGTTTGGGCCATCCACAAGGGATCGGAGAAAGTAAATATCTTCGTCCGGGAGCACTCAGTCGGGGTGAAGGAGAAGATCACGCCGAACGGAGAACCACTCATTCAGAATCCCCTCCTCATTCATGGTATGTTGGATTGTCGGAAGGACTTTCTGTGTTCCGATCACTTTGTTTATCTGTTTGGAGTTTTACACACGAATATTTTTTAGGCATTAAATTTGCCCGGGTTGCATCTGGTTGGACCTACAAGATTAGCAAGAAGGCCGTCAAGCAGGTCGGCCATGTCAGCCTGGTCATCGCCCGGTACCTTGCTCCGAAAATCACGGCTAGTGTAGAGTCTGCGTTGCCGCGTTCTTGGACTGTCTCCGGCGACTCCAATGGCCATTCGAAAATAGATCATGTTTACGAAGTTGGCGGTGCAGGAGTGCAGGGAGTGGCCATGGTAAGTTCTCTTTTACTTGATATTTTCTCTCCATTTTTCCTGATTCCTCTAGGCCTAACCATTTTCGGTCTTATTTGTTCAGGTTTACTTGGCCTTGGACAGCGCCGCGCACTTCTTGGCGGCTGGATTGATCGACGAGACTGTCCAGATTGTCAATCTCAAATGGGGTGAAGCCGCCGCCGATGCTGCCCATGCTGGAGGAAACGTCGTGATGACCGGGATGACTCTCCGCAATCTGGGACCGAAGGGTATTGCCAAGAAGGCCGCCAAACACACCGGTCAAATTATGTTTGAGGATTGGAGGGATTCGAAGAAGCTCAAGGGGCAGGCCACGGTCGGTGCAACAGCGCAGAATCCTTCGGTGACGTATATTCCGACGCGGGATGAAGAATTACCGCCATCTGACGGTGCCGGCACTTCTCTCTATCCCAAATTCTAGCGTCCTCCCTTTTTTATCGTACCGCTTTTTTGTGTGAACATCTTGCATATGTGAATTGGTCTCACACTTCCGAATTTATTTTATTTAGTCAGTATTGACTAAGTTCTGATTCTTGTACACTCGTAAAAACTTGCTCCGCTATTTGGAAATTTCTGTTTGTCTGATTAAAACGAGGAATTGAAAACGTTTTCTTCGTTTTCGATTCTCAACGCCTCAGATGTTGAATAACTACTTCTTTCCCTTGGCTTTATCCTTCTTTTTCGGCGGCTCCGGCGCCGCATCGTGATGCTCCTCCTTCTCCTCCTCCTTCCTGGCCTTATTCAGTCGCGCCAACTCTTCCAGCCGGGCGCGTTCCACAATCTGCTGGTTGGCATTTTTGAAGTGCGCATTCGTCAGGAACCGCGGATGCGGTGTCGGAAGAGGATCACGCATCTCCTCCGTGCTCATCAGCTCGGTGGCCGTGTCGAAGGTGGTGCGGTTGTTGACTGCGGGGATTTTGCTGCCGCGGTACTCGAGGAACTGCGAGTCCTCCACCAGCAGCTGCAGTTTCGGCCACGGCATCCGGAAGAGGTTGGTCATTTTGTCGGCGATGAAGCGGAGATTCTTCCCGGTGGCGTCGACCAACTCGGCCACGCTCTGTTGGCGACTGTTCAGCTGCCGGACACTCTGGTCGGATGTGGTCTCGCCGATTTGCTGCGGGCTCCACGTCGCGCGACCGAACGTGTGACCGATACGGTCGTTGATGGCGAACAAGGCCTCAGCAAAGTTCTCGAATTCCTGGGCATTGTCGCGTTGCGTGTTGATAAGCACACGGGCTTCTTCCACTTTGAGGTCGAAACTGTCTTGAAGGTCTCTGATGGCTTTCTCGGCAGCGACCGCGCGGGTCAGCACAGTAGCCTCATTAGTTTCGTGTTCTTGCTCAAACATGGAGAATTCGGGTCGGAGGACGGTCTTGAGGAGATGCTCCAGCCGGTCCACTTGAGCCTGAAAAGGTAGGTGGTCTTGGCTGGTAACGGTAGACTGAGATAGATTGACAGACACACAGACACACAGACACACAGACACACAGACACACAGACAAAGAGATAGACAGACAAACAGACAGACATACAGACGACAAACAGACAGATAGGTAAATAGGCAGACAGACAGACAGACAGACAGGCAAACAAACAGACAGACAGACAGACAGACAGACAGACAGACAAACAAACAGACAGACAGACAGACAGACAGACAGACAGACATCTCCCTATTTCTTTTCATCTGTACCTGAAGATGGGTTGCTTGCTGAACCTGGCCATAAAACACCTTAACTGTCTCTTCCGGATCACGAGCTCGGGTAAGAGCCAGGAGAATCTGAAAGGTGCGAGTAAGTTCTGTCGTGGACTCCATATTCGGACTGTGACAAGTTTGTGGATTTTTGATGCTGTGCATGGCACTCGGGTACCGCCGGACCATTTCCGTACAGACATTCATGCAACCGTCAGAGGTTTTGTAGAATTTCTCATTCAATTCCACCAGTTGTTCGGTACACTTCGTGCAGATATCCTGGTGATCTTGAAGAACTTGTCCGATTTCTTCCATCATGTTCGCGCGGACCAATTCTGAGTGCGTAT
>LRSR01002571.1:0-18934 GCA_001579985.1 Hypsibius dujardini
ACGTTGCCGAGTGACTCACGAAGAAAGCCACCTGGATGGAAGATGGCTGGTAATTTCATGTGACCCTGCACTGGTTGGACCAACTTTCCTCCATCTGAGTCCATCGTCCACTAGCAAGATCTCCCGTATCGGCGACCCTGACGGATGATCCACCATCCAACTACCCTGGCCAACCGTCAATTACCCGACCGACTGTCAACGGGATCAAAGGGATGGTCGGTTGATTAGCCTTAAATTACCCTGTCTAGAGCGAGCACTACTTTGATGGAGGGTTTGCCGTTCTCCACACGGGAAGCTCGCCAAGAAGCACAACAAATCCACGCTAGTTTGAACATTCCTTCCACCGTTTGGACAGAGTGTCAACTTGACGCTGCCTCTCCTGGAGCTTACGACTGTATTTCTTCTAATGAATTTCTTTCATTTTCCAATGCCATATAGGTTTGAATATAAGAGTTTTAATGAACCTGGTCAGTTTTCACTGCATTCCTTTGCGTCGCCAAAGTGACGGAGAGTCATTGTAATTATACGCTGAGTTATGCGCATATTGTTGGTTCTTTCAAAGTCCTAAGACATATAAGAGTAAAGAGACGTCCAAATAATTCCTCCCTTCTCCTCCTCCTCCTCCTCCTCCTCCTCCTCCCGTTTAAGATCCTCCCGTTGAATGAGACTTATCCAATGTCCCCGCAACCGAAAGCACCTGGTACACAGGTGGTGGTGACGACTGGATTGATAATTGTGCAACCGGCGGCGCAGCAAGTTCCACCCGAGGTACCTACAAAAACACAATACCCTTTATTACATTCCCTTGTCTGATTTGATTTGTATAGCAGTATAGCGGATTAACAGTTTGAATTTTTGAGAGTCAACTACGTCAAAGAGATCGGTCACGCTTTTTTACTCAATAATTATGCAACTCAGGCCTCACTTGGCCCTTAGGGGAGGAGGATTTACTGGTAATCTGATAATGATAATGGTTTTGTGCATGGACACCTACTCGTATGATGCTCATTTCACGGTGGTGAAAAATACGTACAATCAACGTAGACCTTGGCACTTGTCGTAGCTCCAGCCTGGTTTCTCGCCGTAACCGTCAAGACGTTGCAAATGTTGTTCTGAATCGTTGTGTAAATCATTCCCGAATTAGGATCAATGCCTGCAATATTGCCATAGTAATTGGAGAATTATAGATTCTTTTTATCAAAGAATACGCGGATCGTGAAGCCATACCGTTATTGTTGACGGCTTGAACCGGCAGAGTGTAGGTGATGCCTCCACAGGACGCCGAGGATCCGGTTGCTGTGACCTGCCCAATCACCCCGAAGGCCGTACATCCCGACTGGAACTGATAACTATACGACGGCTGGTTAAAGGCTAAAGTGCAGCTTCCTGTTCCGCCGCCTCCGCCTGTGTTCTGACAGTTCGCAGCCGAGATTGCCACCGTGGTGGCGGTGGTCTGTCCATTGGAAAAGGCCCTGATGATAATGGTTCCGGAGACAACACCTCCTGGTGGAGCGGTCAACAGGCCAATCGAGCTGATGGCGTAGTTGAGGGTCGGTTGATCGATTGAGTAGGTCACCGTTCCGGGGGCGTTCAAGACGGTGAAGGCAGCGAGGATTGATCCAGACCCGCATGAAGTGGGAGAGATCGAAAATGACGGTTGGGAAAATTGCATCGCGCCTCCAGTTCCACCGGAACCGGATCCAGTGCATTGTTGTGCGTTGACAGTAACCGGAACAACACTTGTTCCTAGTGGGGAGAACAGTCTGTATTTCTTGGGAAGTTAAATAATATTTAACAGTTATTATGGAGGAGATGAAGGAAAAATGCCTACATATATGCCTTGCATATGGCTCGACACCTCCATGGCTATAAGATGTCGCAAGAGATATCGATCTGTTCCATCCTGGTCTTCTTTTTTATCTGTTCAGTTCTGTTCTTTCTCTATGCTTTGTTCTGCTCTCTTTTGCTTTGTTCTCTTCTGGGTAATTCTCTTCTGTTTTCTTCTCTTCGGCACTGGTCTATTCTGTTCTATTCTGTTCCACTCTGTTCCATTCTTTTTCGGGTCCGATAATAAATTTGTTTCAAATGCTAGTTCAAAGATTTTTTTGCAATTGTTGTGAAACCTCATCGGTGGTCTCATCGAATTCAAAAACATTTCGCTTGTTCGTTTCTGTTTGCGGAAAAAATTGATGACTTTTGTCAATTTTTTTTCTTACCTACTCCATTCGTAGCCTGTACATTAAATGTGTACACTGTGCTGCTTAAAGTCGGGTTGCCTGTCAACGTAATCGCTCCGGTGGTGGAAATGGCGAACGCCGAGTTGGGCGGATTAATTAGGAAGGACGGCGAACCGGAGGTCGAACTGACTGCCACTGAACCGACAGTCGCGCCCGCCTGGCAGGTGGTACCGCTTGGTGTAAACGTGTACGAAGAGGTGGGAACACCCACTGGACCCGATCCCCCTGCTCCTGTCACGAACTGCGGAACATTGGAACCGCCCGTTCCCGTTCCACCGGTTCCCCCACCGCCGGAGCCGCCCGTGCAGGTGGCGTATATGGTCACGGGGATTTGTGTGGTCCCATAAGGATTGGTGGCTGTAACGAGGACGTTATAGGTCCCGGGAGTGAGTGAATACGCCAGTGTGATGACTCCGGTACTCGAGACGAGGAAAGGCGTGCCGGAGGTGGCGGACCCAAACACCACTTGTGCGGGGTTGGAGACGGTGACGGTGCCGACTGTGCCGCCCAAGGCGCAGTTGCTGGCCGTGATCACGTATGGCACTTGCGATGCAACTGTTATCAAATGGAACGTACTTTTCATTATATCATTTTGAACAAAAACCAACTACAGCGTACTAGCATTTTAACAAATATGAACCCAAATACCGGCTAAAATCCTTGATTGACGTGGAGTACTTTTATTTAGCTCTTCTACTCAAAGTCTGAAGCATGTCTGAAGGCCTCAACGGTTAAATTGCATTACATCTTTATTTCAATAACTGCAACGAATATGATGGTTTGTCAATGGTTCAACGGCTAATCTTCATTGTATTTTTAATCCAAAATAAGGACTTTCCGAAAAATAACTGAACATATTGTGATTGAAAGGTGCCCAAAATTTAATTGGGGTATCAAATATATATGAGTAAATATATCATCCGATATCAGTGGGCATAGCTATCTTAGCGATTTAGATGACAAATGTCATTAATCATGCGCTTAGCTTCGTTCGTGAGATCGGAAACAATGTACTCGCTAATGAGACCACTCGAATCCCACTCAAATCTCTCACACCGAATTATTATTATATAATAAAAAGCAAAAATGTCAGTGCCTTTAGGTACATGGGGTCTTTTGCATTAAAAATGTAATAACTTCATCTGGATTTGATAATTCTGCCACAGTGTACTACAGAGTATAGACTAACGTATTGATCTGATACCTGCCAAAAAGTGTTTGACATCTAGTCAGTGACACATGCCGAAAATATCACCACACCATCTAGGCCTGATAATAATAATCTTTCCCCTGCATATTATACTTCCCCAAGTCCTACTGAACATATTTAACTGCTCCTTTTAGTCGCTTTGTTCGGGCACTTACGTCAGTTCCATTGCCAAGAAAGGAGCATAAAATATTACCTGGGAGTCCGGTAGCGGTACCACTGCCACCGGAACTTGCTCCGTTGCAGGTGGCTGTAATGGTGACCGGGATTTGAGTGGTACCAAAGGGATTGGTGGCGGTAACGAGAACGGTGTAGGTTCCTGGAGTGATTTGTTGATTGACTGTAATGACGCCGGTGCCGGAGACTAAGAAAGCTGTTCCGGATTGTGCGGATCCGAAGAGCACTTGGGAGGGATTGGTGACGGTGACGGTGCCGACAATACCGCCGATGACGCAGCTGCCGGCAGTCAACAAGTAGGGCACTTGTGACGCCACTGAAACCACTTCTTCTTTTTAATATATTTTTCATTGATACAGTTTACATGTAGATGCAATATGAATTATCGCATGTCATGGCATAACATGCACATATTTTAGCGTCATATGCAGGGAATTTTATTTAAATTATCTAAATATAAATTATATAAATTTCACAATTACAGATGATAGAAATTAATAAATATGAATGTATAGGGTATAAATATAAATGATACAAATTACAATACGCAAATATAAGTGTAATATGCAATTTTATAAGTAATAAATTAAAAGGATTCTTTTTCATGTCCATGAAAGGTATAATCATACCAGGGATGCCCGTGGCAGTGCCACCTGATCCTGTTCCACCGGTTCCCCCAGAGCCAGGCCTAATGGTACTTGTTCCGGTAGTTGAACATGAAACCTGTTGATAAAGAAAATATATGCATTCGATTGATTGATATTTTAAATAGGTATCATGACGAGTAAGCAGGTTATAGCGACTTACAGTGACTTGGGTGGATGCAGGGCTCCCCTTAAATCCGACGGAATCATAGGCTTGAACAGTTACTGTTTGGGGTACGTTGGCGGTGAAATAATTGATCAGCAAGATCTCTCCGGTGTTTGAGTTAACTCCAATATATCTAAAAATGTCCAGAATATGCGCAGGAATTTTCAATTTCTTTCCGGGGCAAAATTAAAAATACTGACTGATTGGGTGTGCCCATCGTGTAGTATGTTTTTCCGGGTGCCGAAGTCTTTCCAGCGATCACACCGGGGACACAGTTGGTCGGTGTGAAAGAATAGGACGGTGCACTGAAGCCGCTTTGCCGCTTGACAATCTGATCAACCAAATAACTACGCACTATACACCCGCCAGATCTGTCTGTATGTCTGTCCGTCTGTCTGTCTGTCCGTCTGTTCGTCTGTCTGTTTGTCTGTCTCGCCGCCTGCCTGCCTGAATTTGCCTTTGTATGATAAATTATAGCAGTCTGTGATTCCTTGCCTTCTCCTTACCTCATGGTTTGACGAGGCTTCGCCGCGCGATAAACAGAACGCAAGAAGCAAGACAGAATGCATTAATATATCCATTTGCAGTCACTTAGGCCGTCAAAATAAGGGATTTAAGTTCCGAAAGAGAGTTAGATACAATATTTTCGGCGTGTTATGTATGACTCAAGTTAATATTTGTGCACCGTAAAGGGTCAAGTCAAAGATCCGGCTTCTGCTCGATATATAACGCTTGAAAGGCGTTTTGGAGACTTTTGGGTAAGCAATTCCGGCAGTATTCCTTTGTGCCTGTTGACCATTCTCTTGGGTCTTTGATGCCATTTGTAAAATCAAAGTGCCAAAACTTGTTCATCTTCTTTCGGCTCATACCATTGACCACTTTTCAATGCCAGTCACGTAGAGTGAGTGTGATTTAAATGTGCTGGTCAAAAGAGCGCGTACGCAAGTCTACCGGAAGAATGGAACAATAACATTTTTAATACGCTGAGCCATCAAGATTTGTCAATCTTCGTGCGTACATGCAACGCGTACAGTAGTTGTGTAGTTCATCATTTTCAACCGGAATGTGGCTCATGTCAACTTGGAATTGGAACAATTTTGTACGATTATACAGCAGAATGAGCCGAACGAATCCGCTGACAAAGCTGTTTTCCATGCAACAACAACTAAAAGGGTGTGTGTGGTCAGTTGATGTGTTCCATATTTCGCGTCACACCAAAAAAGTCGGTCATTTTTGCTCGAAGAGAACAATTGCAAAGGTCTTGCGTAATTGAGGCGGACAAAACGAAGGAAGGTTGCCATGTGGGAGACTAATCAAACGGTGTCGTGTAGAAGATGGAGTGTTTCTTGGGTGGCACAACGGTTGTATGAGGTCTGCTGCGGGACGGTGCTTGGCTTAAGCCTGCCTCACTGCATCATCAAAAAGGAAAACGTCCAATTGTTGAGATTGAAGAATGCTCAAGTACGAGTATCATGAAGCACACAATTTTTAAAGATTTCGAACGGAACACATTTTATAAACTATTGGGATTTTCGAAAAGCTAAAACGAGGTTCTTCAGTTTTGTTTGCCAGTTGAAAAACATGCATTGAAACAAAATTATGATTCATGAATTTATAGTATACCTCATATTTGATGTGCTTCTTATTCTTGCCGCTAAATCCAGTACTGCCATGATACATAATACAGTACAGTACATAATTTTAAATACAATATAGTTGGATATATTTTTAAATATAGATAGTAAACTGTTTAGGATTATTTGGGTAATTAAAAAACATGTTCAGCTAAAAAATTTGATTTGGTTTTCATCAATTTTACATTGAAGTTGAATTTTATTGCAGTTTTTATTTGTTCCCTCCACATTTGGACGAAGTAGTGAAAATAGACTAGCAGAACCAATGATATTCCGTAAAAAATGGTTCTGCCAAGTATCACTTACGGCAGGCCTTGCAATGACCCTTTCGAGGTCTGTGAGACGAGTTGTCCATTCTCGTATGTACTCACCGTTTCCCTTCCATTCTCGGTGACACTACAATCAACAGACGCATTCTTTTTTTGTTCGCAAAACTCCTTACGGAAATTTCGCTTGCCTTGGTACCTTTTGATTGTTCGCGTCTTCCCGTTGACCGTCTGCGTGGAGACCCTCGTCGAGCTGACATGCACCGGCGACATGGTGGTGGAAAAGCCAACAGCCGAGGCCCTCGAACCACGGAGAGTGGATTCATCGTTCCCGAAATCGAACAGCCGTCCGCCCATGACGTTCTCGATGCCGGCACTAGCGAAGAACTCGCGAAACAGATCGAACGGATCACGCATAATTCCAAAGTCCTCGTAAACGTTTCGACTCGTTCCAGCTTGAGCACTCGCAAAATTGTCGAACTCCCAGAAATGGGATTGTTCCTCTGTTCGTCCCCCTGGAGGGTGTGTCGACTGGTGAGATGGGTGAGATGGTCTAGAACCGCAAGCGGGGCCGTACTTTCTCACATGGTCGTAATCGCGTCGGCGGCTGGCTGACCAGAAGAAACCTTCAATATCAGGCCGAAATGGACTCCAAGAAATAAAAGACACTCACCATCGCTGAGGACTTCGTAAGCGTTGCTGATCTCCTGAAAACGTTTCTTGGCCGCGTCCGCGTTCCTCGGGTTCTTGTCTGGATGCCACTTTAAGGCTCCCTTTCGATACCTTTCATATGAATGACAATCTCATTTCAAGCCACAGGCCGTGAGAATAACAAGCATTGAGGAGGCACTTACGCTTGCTTAATCTCCTCACTGGTGGCAGTGACTTTCACGCCTAGAATGGCATACAAATCGGACATTGCACGACCCAAATTGGGTTGCTCTTGCTCAAGGATCGGCCAGATGGATTATGGCTGCCATGAAAGTAAATCGAGTTGACATATCAGTCAAGATTAGATCAGTCAACCAAAAGCATCGTGTGGTGAAGTTTGCCAAATAGTTGAGGTTTGTTGTCTGCGACCAAAGTAAACAGGACTTGCTTATCTTTAAACGGGAGCAGTGTATAATGCTAGGATCCCTAGCAACAGCAAAGTGTGTTTTAATGGGAGAGGGAATAGTTTTATGACAGAAAGTAAAGGGCTCTGTATGCTTATGATGCCGCACATAGCTCTACAGTATATGAGCATACATTCTTTGAGAGGAATCAATTGTCTATTCGTGTGCTATGTCGCGCGTGCACAATTAGCGGCCAGGCCAGAAAACAGCTTGGAAGATCTTGCCGCAATTAGCAAAATGTCTGAAACTGTTCAATATTATATGACACAAGTCGAACTCCCGACTGTGTCTCGTGGCTTTACCAACTTTTGCCAATTAGACCTTTCGAAAGGTCAATTATTTGTAAAAATGTTAATTTTAAAATTTTGCGAGTTCCCGTTTCCCAGGTTCCTTATCTTTGATTAGGATTGCCAAGAAACAAAAGTTGGCAAGGCATGTTAAAGTAGCTAATTTGTTTTGAAATCTCCAATATGTTGAATACTTTTCCTTGAAAGATTTTGGCGATCGCGATTGATGTCGGGATGTGGACCACGTCATAGCATTGCATTCAGAGATCCGCTAGGAAGGCCGTGTGCTCCTCGATCGGGAATACGGTGGAATTTGCCGGCGTGAAAAGAATTCCCTGACATTTTATATACAAATCAATAGACCCGTAAAGATTTGCAGAACCAGGAATAACAAAACTAAATTAAATATAAAAACCTAAAACTAAACTAAACTAAAAAGTTTAGTGATTAATTTCTTGGCTCTAGTTTTTCTGAGAAAAAAATAACTAAAAGTTTAGCTACTAAACATTTATGTGAGAAAAAATAAAAAAACTAGTTATCTAAGGTCGACCAAGCTAGACTAAAATTTGTTGTTACTAAAACAAGCACACTGAACTACAAATCTTTGGTAATTCTATATGTGTCTTCTGCGAAGCAATCGTAATGAAGACACCTTTAATTGCCCTGGAATGCGCGCCGTATTTATGCGGTATGCTGGAAGTTTACAGTGTTAATTGTTGCTGTTGCGAGGAATTTAAAGAGCTCTTTGCTGTGATGGCACAGATGTCATACAATATACCCCGTATGCAGATGCATTAAAAGTATACTCCCTTTTTATTTGCCTAAACATAATACATGGAATAAATAGTGGCTATGAAAAAGGCGTATTACATTTGTCGTCAACCCTTTATTCTTCTCTGTTTTAGTTTTCTATATTGCAAGCGTATGTACTTTGTTCTATTTACGTTCTCGCCTAAGAAGCCCTCGGCTTGACCTACTGTGTATATAGTACTGTAACGTGCTGTTTCGAGTGAGTTCTGGTGATTTTGTTTGTGATAATAAAGTGATTGTGAATCGTACCGTGTTGCGTACGCTACACATTACTATACTTCCTGGGCATTCCATTGACAAAAGAGGTCTTAGTTACCCTGCCAGAACATGTCGCATGCGACCGATTCCGTACGAAAAACGCTGGAAAACAAATGTGAGAAAATACCTTGCACTGCAGTGTAAGACAAATAGTGCATAGATAAGAATGGGATAATCCGCTGCGTTATGCTATTCAACATGAAAAAGCCAAATCCTTGATTAAATCTTTTACGCACGTAGATTATGAGCCGTAACTTTTGTACTGTGGATCATGCTTGTTCTTTCTTCACGATCCCTGCGCCACCGCTCGTCCTGGTTGTAATCGAGCTCTTAAGCAAGCAAAATGGCTGGAAAAGGCCTTCCGCAATGGATCGATAGCAAAGGTGAAGAGGATTGGATCGACGCAGGCCTGCGAGGCGTACATTACCATGGCCCATTCGTAGAGGTGTCCGACGTCCCAGTTACGAAAACCCGGTATCCAATCTGTCAGGATGCAGGCTATGAGGAGCGGTGTGTAGAAAAAGACCAAGCTGGCGGTCATCACTCCGAGGATCTTCAGTTTCCGATGTGGACTCCGGCCACGATGTGCCGCTGTAATTGGACCTTACTTATCACTCACTTTTGCAAACGCATATTGCTCCACGAAGTTTTAATCAAGGTCTATAAATTGCGTCTAGTGTGAATACAGTGCGCTTCAGGGAGGGGGGGGGGCAGAATTTCTTAGGCAACTCCATCGAGCAGACCTCAATCCGCCACTGCCCAAATAGATGTAATCAAACGCACAACGTCGGAACTACAGTGCGCCCCATTTACATTGTCCCAACTTGCTGCCAAAATTCTACGAGCCAGATCAGCTGATCAAAATCCATCTCACACGATATTTAATGTAGTAGACTTGTAGGCAATACAAATTTTGTCAGTTGGCGTTTTTTGAATTTAAAATGGTGCGGGAAATTAGTTCTGAAATTAGGGGACGCATTTTAGAGTTATACCACTTTTTGCCGTCCTCCCGAAAAATCCAGAAAAATCTGGCGGAAAAGGGGATCAATGTTTCGTATAGAACCATCCTTCGAGTCATCAAATCCGAGAAGGAAGAAGACATCCCGTCGAAGAAGGAAGTAAAAAACGTCAACAAACGGGGACTACCTTTTATCCGCTCCGACAGCCTCATCAAAAAAGTCGTTAAAGCTATCGATACTCCCAATCCCCCCACCCAACGTGAAATTTCCTGCAAGCTTGGGATCTCTACGGGCACTGTGTCGCGGGTGCTGAAGGAAGATCTTGGCCTGACGTACCATAAGAAGGTAACGACGCACGTCCTCACTCCAAAGCAAGCCCAGCAGCGTCTCGATCGCGGGCCCCACTTTCTACGCTGTCTCAGCCGTCGAAAACTTCCTGTGATTGTCAGTATCGATGAGACGTACCTGGATCTGAATGAATTTACCGGGGAGCGGGATGGATGTTACGAATCACCGGATAAACCAGCCCCGAAAGAATGGAAAAAAAAGCCTCTTTCAGGATGGCCCGGAAAAGTGATGGTCTGCATGGGAATCTCCTGGAATGGCCCGACGTCCCTCTATTTCGTCCCTCCGAAAGCCAAAATAAATAGCCAGATGTTCATCGATTTAATTCTTGAACCGCTGTTCAAAAAGGACGTTCCACGGCTTTATCCGGGGGAGGAAAAGAAAGTCACCCTCCACATGGACAGCGCCGGGGCTCACGTCAAGGATACGGTCGTCAAGTGGCTCCAAGATCGGAAAATAAAATTTATTACGAAGGAGGAATGGATGTCGAACTCGCCCGATTTGTCCCCGATGGATTACGGTGTAAACTCAATTTTTAAGAGGCGATGCAATAGGCACAAGGCGAAGAATATGGCCGAATTGGTAGCGCTCGCAAAACGGGAGTGGAAGAAGTTTGGTTTGGGACACTGCCGAAATAGCCTCAAAGCTTGGCCGAAACGAGTGAAAAGGATGATTGAGATGTCTGGCTATCAGATAGAAAATACTTTTTGAGTAAAAATGTCGTTCCTTCTGGGTGAAATAAATTTTTGAAAAGTTGGGACAATGTAAATGGGGCGTACTGTAAACTGAATTTTTCATCTTGAACTTGGCTGTAAACTGTGCTGAAATCAACGGGCAGAATGGATTTGAATTTCAGCCATCTTAAATGGTTTAGACAAAGTATAAATGGAACAACATCAAACGTAACTGACATTTAATCCAAAGGAACCGGAAAAATAGCATAAACTTGACAAGGGATCGGAATGGGAACTTTTTGACTTTATCGGATGTGATTCCAAATTTAGTTTGAAATCGATTTCTGTGCACAGAAATATTTTATAATTTAGGACTAATTTCATTTATTTTATCCTATGCTTCTTTTTTGTTTTGCTGTTTTTTGTTTAGTTTTATGAAGCATCCCATACTGCTCTCGTTCCATGCCAATCCGTTCTCATTGTTCTGCTGTGTTCTGCCATGCAGTTGGACTTGTTCGATTCTTATGCATCGACGTCAAGCGTATTGGTGTTCTGTTCCGTTGAAATCTGTTCACATTGTTCTGTCATGTTCTGTCATACAGTTGAACTTGTTCCATCTTCTTTAGTCATCAAATGGATCGGTGTTCTGTTCCGCGGTATTTAATGGCTGTAATATGGCCCTACCTGGAAGGACTCTTGCCGGCTGCTGAGTGTCTGGGACAGACAGGGGCCGGGCAGGAAGCGGTAATGGTAGTTGCTGCTCCACCGTTTGCACCGAGACTTGCTGAGTGGTGGTGATCTGCAAAGACGCAGACAGCGAGGCGTCCTGTGGCGGAACGTCTTGCCTCGCTACTGCACGGACTACCGGCCGCCTTAACCTCCGTCGATGGCGTCGAAAATGCAGCACCGAGACCACGACAAACGACAGCGGAACAATGATATCCGACGGTAGATCTACCAGCAAGTCTAGGTACTGAAGAAACTCTGCCAACTTTTCGTTAAAACTGTTATTGTAAAAGCACCCATAAAGGGCGACATCGCAACGATACCAGATGGTATCCAGCACTGTCAATGTCCCCATCGCTGCGTGGTCATAAACCCACATTCCGAAGCAGACCGCGACGGATAGCCGAGCGGAGTTGAATCGACGGTAGGAAACCGGATGTACGATGGCCCATGCCCTGTTCAAGGCCATGATAGTGTGGGTCTGGATCATCCCCTGAGACATGACAGCCTCAAACGAAGGGAGAACCGGTTTTTAGCACAACTTCAAACTTCCAAAAACGCTGTAAAATTAATTTTCTTCTGATAACTGAATTGTAAAAAATAGACCTCCGAAGGAAAACTAACGGTGAAGACTTTTGACAGCAACCCTACCAAACTTCAATTTTTAATCGGTTGGCATCCATCGAACCTTTTTGGATGTTAGCGGGCTGGGCTGTGTATCACTTCTGGAATTCATTCCTTCAAATTCAAATTCTTTCAGCAGTTCAGTTCATTTCAATCCAATTCATCAATCCATTCATCAGCTCTGTTCTTTTTCTACATTCTGTTAAGTTTTATTCAGTTGAGTTGAGTTGAGCTGAGTTCAACTCATGAGTTTATTTATCAATCAGTTCAGTTCGGCTCGATTCAGCTCATTAATTAATTTATCAGATCATTTCAGTTCGATTCAGCCTAGTTTCCTTTAGTTTTACTCAGTTCAGATCAGTATAGGTTAGTTTAGTTCAGTTCATTTAGGCTCGATTCACTTTAGTTCCGTTCCGTTTTACTCAATTCAAATGAGAATAGTTCATTTCAGTTTATTTCGTCAATTCATTAGTTCAAATTGTTATTGAACAAAAAAAAACAAAGTGTACTCATTATGATTTTGAGACGAACTAGAAGGGCCACAGAAAGATTGTAAATTCCATAGTCTCAAGTTGCGATTATAAAAAACTTTTTAAAACATGTTTTGCAATTTCGACAAGGATGAATTGTCTTCGCTTCAATCGCCGAGGCCGACAAACTGCATGTATCCCGTTTCTGTGCATAGAGTTAACCCATACTGTAACTCCTACCGTTCCTATTCAAAAACTGATAGCAAGCACCACATAGTGGCTTGACTTTTCGATCCGCGGGACGGGCCCCTACCTGAAAGTAGAGAAAGAGGGTGCATGCGGGGTTGCCCCACGGCCAGGTGAAGCCGTAAAGCTCCAACAGCATGCCCAAGGGAAATTGAATGGCAGCGACCAAAAAGTTGCTTGTCAGGAGGTTGATGACGTAGATGTTGAAGGCTCGTGTTCGCAGTGCGCGGTCCGTGAGGATGACCAGGAGGGTGGTGGCGTTACCCACCGTCCCGAGAATGCAGACCGTTAGGTAGAAGATTGGCATGAGCGTCCAGGTCGGATGGACAATATGATTTTCGCAGGTATCGTTCTTGTTGGGACAGGTCACGTTGCTAATCTCGGAGGAGTTGTTCATGTTGGTGGAGTTGTGTGCTGCTAGCACAACACAGATACAAAGGAAATATCAGACTAGCAGAATAACGAGAAATCCTATGGAAAAGCGCTTCCTTTTATTGGAGAAAATTCTGTGCTACTCCAGCCCATCCGATTATTACATGCTGACATTGGTTGAGGGTTCAGTCACCACCTGTCACACTGGGAACGCAATCAAATTGTCAACGTTTCTCCAGCGAACTTGATTTAGCACAATTGCTGTTTGGGGAGAAGGCCTTGTTCAGTATGGAAACTTGAGGGAATGTCTGTATTGCGGCAGTAGTTAAAACGTCCATACCGGTATAGGTAAATTGGAGTCAGAGGCAAGACAACTGGTATAGTTCCTCCTCCTGCTACCGGACTACATTCCTTATGGAAATAATCGATTACTTATTTAAATCTGACTCGTTGTTAATAAAACACTTTGAATTGGTATCCGAATCATTCCAGATAGTTATAATAGTAATTATTTCTTGTAATAACGCCTGATCAAACCTAAATTATTATCAAGACCTGCAGTTTGTTTAGTAAAACCATTTTTTTGCTATTATGCACTAGTATGCTGGGGCAATTCCATGACAAATAGCTTTTAATATGGGGTGAATTTTCTGAAAGTAATGGGTAAATAATTGTTTTCCTCAAAAACAGTTTGAGATGCCCATTTGTCATCATTTTTATCAGACTAAATTTGCGACCCGCCGGTTTTTGCTGAAATTCCCAAATCCCGTTCCGACGCTGTTTTTTCAGAAAATGTCCTTGTGCAGTACACTTTACTTTTTTTGTTCATGATTTTTCTTTTTTTTTCTCGCGGAGACCGACATCTTTCAAAAATTACATTCCGAAAAAAGGGGTAGGGTTAGAGGAAAATAGGTTGGTCAAGATCTAACGTGAATCTGTACTAATTGATCTCCCTTAAGTGCTACTAGGTGACCTGATAATTGTCCGATGACTCATAAAACAGTTCGTCTGCAACTAATACGACCTTCTTGACAGTGAGGCTCCTCCAAGATCTTCAGGCGAGCCTGTGGAAAGCCTTGCCCGTTGTTTGAGAGGTCTCTTCTGACACTCATAAAACCACAAAGCAGAATACGTTTTTACTCAATGAACGTCCCCATCGGAGGGTCTGTCACTGTTGTCGGTCAACGCTAATCTTGCTAATGGTAGGGCGACAAGCTTACCGGTATGATGTTCCCACTTCCAAGATAATCCTTTGACCTTGGGTTTCCAATCACCGGTTTAGAAATAAGAACCAGGACTTTCACTCCTACTTGACTGACAGGAGGATAAAATGCATCTCTTCTGAAGACTTTTCCGGAATAGAGGATCTGCTTTAATCTCTCGCAAAGCGAGCGCCGTTGGCTTCTTTGTTTCACCGACAATATTTTATTATGCCAGGGTACAACTACTATACATTTTCTATAGTATCCTAGAAGATGGTCATTCGTTCTCAGAGGTCCCCCGCAACTATTCCTTCTTTCTCCGCGCAACTGACCACAACCATCGATTCTGTACAAACAAACAAAAACGTCTTATCAAAAATCTTATATATTTGTCGCTGGAGTTGGTAGTTTTCATGGATGCAGTAATTAGTAAATTATTTCCATTCCTAAGGAAATGATTGCTTTGAGCATTTAAAAGTGTACCTTTAGTTGGTATTTTAACATTTTAGTTTGCCTGTGTTGTGGGATCCAGAAGAAGCTTGTAGGAGTCTCACATATCCAGGCTATGTCAGGTATCATATATCATATACACCTTTCACATCCGCTACTGACTGACGGTGTAACTGTTTTTTTATTCAAGAAAAGAACAAAATCACATAAGTTAGCCAACATTCGTTTAGACACCGGGTTCATCCCAACTGGAAACGAACATGCAAAATATTAACAATGAGAATCGCTCTCAGAATGCTTCATTGAGGTTAGAAAAGGGGCGAACTGCCAAATCAGCGGGAAGGGCAAAGGGGAATGCGCTGAGGGAGTCGAGTGAACGGCAAGCGTCTTCGAAATCTGCAGACAATTACAAACAAAAACTACCGAACTGAATGAATTAAAAGACAAAGCTATTTTGTCTTTTCGCATTAAGATGACTTACGGGTCTTGGCCGCGTAGCTCCACGGCATGTAATACTCATCAATCACCGGTTTTGTGCAGTAGATGAGGCGCAGCCACATCGAGAGACTCTTCTGGCTGCAAGGCAAACAAAGAGGCGTTAAAGCCAAGCTAGGGAGACCCCGGCTGCTAATTGGATGTGCTTACTTTAAACCGGCACAGACGAATGCTTTCAAGTGCGTCATGGGACTCCGCTTGAACTTGTCGTGAGAATCGATAATCTCACCGATTGTACTTAGCAGTGTCTGCTGCGGGGTGATGGCAGTCTCACCCACACTCGACAGTTGAAAACTCTCCGACAGCTTCTTCGTGGCTGAACGATTGAATTGATTCCCATTCTGCAAAAATCCAACTGAAGACTTACACTGTATGGTTTGCCTGCCTATCTGTCTGTTTGTCTGCATGTATGCATAAATGCATGTCTGTCTGTCTGTCTGTCTGTCTGTCTGTCTGTCTGTCTGTCTGTCTGTCTGTCTGTCTGTCTACCTACCTGCCTGTATGTCTGTATGTCTGTCAATCAGTCTGTTTGTGTTTTGCCTGGCATGCGTGTTTGCAAATTGCCGAATCTGCCAAATAGTGTGTCCCCGTTTGTTTAACTAAGAGTTTGTTACCCATGGCCATACCTTGTAGGCGTAGTATTTCAATAGGAACTCCCAAGGGTGCAGCTCTTTGGGTTCCTCAAGCCGACGGGAAGTGCACATCATCCGGGGGACCAAACTAGTCTCGCTGCTTAGCTGGAAAAATATGTCAGACGGCTCAGCATCCGTGTAGACCGATAAAACAAAAGAAAAATGCAACATGAAGCGCAATGCATGTCAACAAGCAAGCAAAAAAAACATCAAAATCAGGCAAGCAAAGCAAACGATTCAACCAAAAAGCAAATAATGCCATAAGACGTTTAAAAGGAGCTTACATGGATTAGCCCGTGCTTCATCACGTTCGCAATTGCATTCGCCAAATCCTTTCGAACCAGCTTGGTCAAATTGTCTTCACTCACAGCCACGAGATCCTGTCAAAGGTGATAAACGATCAGAAACAGACAGATTGAAAGACCAGAAAAAAAATATACACACGATGGATAATAAATAGGTGAGCCTGCAGGTAGACACTTGGGCAAGCAAATAGACAGAAAATTATAGACATAAAGACAGACAGCCAGACAAATAATCCGACAGAAAGAGACAGATAGGCAGATACTTAGAAAACAGACATACAACGCGAAAGACATCCATCTAGACAGACAGACAGACAGAGATAGGCAGGCAGGCAAGCAGACAGACATACCGACCGACAGACAGACGGATGGTCCAACTGGCAACTGTAGTGGCACATGAAAGGAGGCCAGGACAGCCACATGTAGCGTACTTGATAAGATGGATGTCTCCATCGATGACGTGACCGTCCAACTTGGTGAGTACGAGCTGCATCGGCGACCCGGGAAATGGAAATTTCCAAGGCTGCCCGCACATCTCTAAACCAAATCGGAAACTGTCAATACTGTCACAAGTATGGTCCCAAAGTGAAGTTTGACAATTCTGACCCCCAGTGATTGCCCTTGATGGTGCTCTTCATTTGATTCTTGTGGAACCGTTGATCTCCAACACAGGCCCAATTCATGAATGCAAAGACCTGAAGGACGTTGTAAGTCCTGTGGATCAGACTAGTCACATAACCGCTTCCCAGATGTCGACTGGATACACTGCGAGGATCAACTGGTTCCTTCGACCCTCCAACGGACTTTGAGGGTGGAGTCAACGGTGTGGTCTTATCCGGTACTGCGCTGGCTTTAGTTGCACCAGGTTCTATTAGACAAGGGAAGAGGACCTCAGCGTATATCTGCCTGCATGTCTGTCTGTCTGTCTGTCTGTCGGTCGGTTTGTTTGTTTGTCTGTATATGAAGTCTGGCTGACCGTCTGACTGAAAGCAACCTACGATTGAGATGTCCAATGTAGCGCTCCATGTCATCCAGCAGTGTCTGCATGTTGGACACTGTCCGTTCTTGTGCCAGTTCCTTTCGACGATAAGGTGAGATAATCTAGAGCAGATCGAAAACTCTAGTTATTCACTGCAAATACCTTTGCTAACGGGCACAGGTTCTTTGTACCGCTTCGATGGCTTCGTCAATCTTGACACGGAGTTCTTCCGGAGGGAGACGCTCGTAGCCGTCCACGCTTAGTTTTACACGTTCTCGTAAAGTGTCCAGGATTAGTTTCTGCCGCTCCAATACTGCCAAGGAAGGCGGCTCAGCTTCGCCACTCTAAAATTCCGCACACAGAGACATTCAAAAAGCAAACTTGATGCAGTTGGAAAAAGTGATATTTAGAAATACAAAAAAAAGACAAACTGACGTCGTAAGCCCATTGTTCTACGTCCGTCAACTGCTTCTGTAATCGTTGTATGAGCTCTTTCGTCTCCACCACTTGCTTCTGATGATTCTCCTCATGATTCACCTCATCCTGCAGAACACCCACCAACATCATACTAACACATTTACAGAAGACGGCCAGGCAGGCAGGCCGATAGTCACACAGAAGCACAAATATATTACTCAGACAAACAGACAGACAGACAAACAGAGAAAAGACACTATCTTCTTACCGGTAGAAGATCTGCCTTGGCTTTCGGCACTACGCCGCGAACATCCGGACATCCTTCGAATGCAAACAATTCCAGATCCTTGATTAACTTCTGCGAAATGAAATGAAGTCAGTTTTACGCTCCCGTTAAAGACATTAGTCAAGCTGTGAGTGAGGATCAACGCACTTCCTTCGTTTCAATGTCGTCTGCAGCGCTGATCTGCTTCAGTCGGAATTGCACTTGAGCAAAATGGGTCGTCAGAGAGATGAGGGAAGCGTTGAGCATATCCTGCTCCTGCTCCATTTCCAACAGTCGTTCTGAGTCCCCGTACACTCCCTCGTCCCTGTAAAAAAACACAAATGAAAAACGATAAAAAGCTATTCATCCATCCACTCTAATGTTCAACCGAACAAGACGAACATTTCGTTTAAATTAATAATCTTTTTTGGTGTACGGGGTTGGAAAGAGATCAATTCATGGATAGACGGTTGAAACGTGAAAGCCATGGTCTTCAATGGATTGACTGATTGACCGTACAAATTGGGAATGTTCAGTCTCACGCAAACATCTCTAGGGTTGATTGAATGATTAAGCCGCAAAAATGAGCCATTTTGAAAATTTAAACTTTTCTCCTTCCCCATAGAGATGGCTGATTGTAGGACCACCATAAGACAGGGCAGACCTGGCTTCATCGGAAACGTCGACCAGCGACTCGTCAATGCTTTGCTGTCGGAAGGAATCCGTGTCATATGAGGACTTCCTGGAGTGGAGCTGTGCAATGGTTGTTTCCTGGTCGACGCACGGCGGCGGCCACTGGTCGCTTGATTCCTCTCTCACCGGGGCGATTTGATTAAAATCAAACGCGGAAAAGGTGGCCCACTGCACAAGATCGTCAGGAGGGGCTTCTTCCATCATTTTGATGGAGGAACGGGGGATGGATGGAAGGGAAAGAAAAGGAGAGGGATAATACGGGGACAGCTGTTGACTGTG
>LRSR01002573.1:0-15890 GCA_001579985.1 Hypsibius dujardini
TGGTCACGTGGTTGAGTACACTGGAGGGGGATGGGCAAAAGGGTCGGGGCAAGAGTGGTCAGGTGGTTGAGTACACTGGAGGGTCCGGGGCATGGGCAAAAGGGGCGGAGCAAGGGGATGGTCAGGTGGTTGATTGTTTGAAAACCACCTCCTGCCCCGCCCCTTTTGTCCATTCCCCGGACCCTCCAGTGTACTCAATCTTGTCGTTGATTGTAATTCGTACTCGATATATTCATTTTTCTGTTGTTATTTTTCCTCTTTGCAGGTGTGGGAAAATCATGTCTTCTTCTTCAGTTTACGGACAAGCGATTCCAGCCTGTCCACGATCTCACAATCGGTAAGTAGTAAGCGCTGGGTGCTGCACGACGGAGCTGGTACGGCTATTTGGGCAATAATAAGTAGTAGTATAATTTTGACTTCTGGCCCGTTTATCGCGGCACATAGTATAACATGTGCTGTACTCGTGTGCTGTGCGCGTATGCTGCGCGCCTGAGCTGTGCGCGTATGCTGTGCGCATGTGCAGTGCGCGTGTGCTGTGCGCCTTAGCTGTGCGCGTGTGCAGTGCGCGTATGCTGTGCGCCTGTGCAGTGCGCGTATGCTGTGCGGGTGTGCAGTGCGGGTGTGCTGTGCGCGTGTGTAGTGCGGGTGTGCTGTGCGCGTGTGCTTATCGCACGCCCTTTCACACTCGTATCTCTGTGGGCCAATGTCATTCTCTTGTCGTCCGCAGGGGTGGAATTTGGAGCTCGGATGATTACGATAGCCGGGAAGCAAATCAAACTGCAGATCTGGGATACGGCCGGACAAGAGTCATTCCGGTCCATCACTCGGTCGTATTACCGCGGCGCGGCCGGGGCTCTCCTTGTTTACGACATAACCCGGTATGAAAAATGCACACACAACTGCATACCGCTCCTCCCCCCCCCCCTGAAACGGGGCGGTGAGGAAGAGAGAATCGATAAAATTACTATAATCATGAGCGCTCTCAGGATGGTGTAATTTGTTACTATCGATCGACTTTTCTTCCAGTGTCCCCCCTCAAGTGCTGCTGTTTAAATCGAAAAATCAGCACGGGATCAAACTTTTTGATCCTAAATTTAACTTAGAAAATATTTCATTTGACATAAGAACGCTGATTTTCGGTATTGTGAATCAATCAATCAATCAATCAAGCAATCAATCTATCAATCAAGCAATCAATCAATCAATCAATTAATCAGTCAATCAGTCAATCAAGCAATCAATCAATTAATTATTCAAGCAGTCAATCAAGCAGTCAATCAAGCAATCAAGCAAGCAATCAAGCAAGGATGAAGGGCTAGAAGAAGTTATTTGATCTTCAGCGTCTGTCAGAGAGGGGGGGAGGAGGTTCAACTTTAATCAAGGATGACAGGGAGACACAGAGAGAGCGGAGGTGTTTATATGTTAAAAAAATAGCTTGACAAATGTTTACGCATTGCGCGTCGATCTGTAGGAGGGACACCTTTGAGCATCTGACCAACTGGCTGGAGGATGCGCGTCAACATTCCAGCAGCAACATGGTGATCATGCTGATCGGCAACAAGTGCGACCTGGAGTCACGGCGCGAGGTCAAGAAGGAGGAGGGCGAGGCGTTTGCTCGGGAGCATGGCATGATTTTTATGGAGGCCTCCGCCAAGACTGCTCAGAACGTTGAGGAGGTACGTTCTATCGGCTGTCGATGGATTTCGTTTTCAAGCTGTCTGTCTGTCTGTCTGTCTGTCTGTCTGTCTGTCTGTCTGTCTGTCTGTCTGCCTGCCTGCCTGCTTGTGTCTGTCTGTCTGCCTGCCTGCCTGCTTGTGTCTGTCTGTCTGCCTGCCTATCTGTCTGTTTGCCCATTTGTCTGCTTGTTTAAGCGATTGGCTTACCCAATACTTACCGATTGCAATTTTCAGGCTTTCATAAACACAGCGAAGGAGATCTATGACAAGATCCAGGAAGGAGTCTTTGACATTCAGAACGAGGTACGGTACACTGATCTGTTCTGAGACATCTGTCTCCCTCACCGAAGAAACTGCTTGCGGGACAGCAATCTAATCTTAGCAAAACTAATCTGAGTCGCTTTGATTCAGGCAAACGGCATCAAACTGGGCCCGGAACATGCCTCACCGGGTGTCGGCGGGGGTGGTGCAGGTGCTCGCGGACCGGGCAGCAGCAGTCAATCCGGCGGATGTTGCTGATTTGGTCTCTCACTCTGCACCACCAAGTCTGTCTGATCGTTTGGTTCGAAGCGATTCCTTAATTCTTGGAAGCCCCGCCCCCGAGCGCAAATGACTGCAACGCCCTTCCCCCTGGCACGTTGCGACCGGACCTCGTATCCTTCACACGACGGATTCCGTTTCCGTTTCCCATATTCAGTCTCGCGTGTATTTTATTTTGACGCTCTTTTGTTCTTTCGACGCGCGCCGACTACTCGCCCCCTTTTCACGCGGTTAACACATCAATTTTTTTTTACTAGCCGTTTTTATCCACCCCTTTCACTTAATTCTCTCTCTTTTCCCCCTTGACCCAGACTTCTATGGAAATTAATTTAGAATTATCCTTACTATTACATTCGACGACTAGTAGATATTTCCAACTTATCGACAGTAAAAACAACACCGGTTATGTCTGTGTGTCTGTGTGCCTGTCTGTGTGTCTGTCTGTCTGTCTGTCTGTCTATCTGTCTGTCTGTCTATCTGTCTGCCTGTCTGTCTGTCTGTCTGCCTGCCTGTCTGTCTGTCTGTCTGTCTGTCTGTCTGTTTGTCTGCCTGTCTCTCTGTCTCTCTGTCTGTCTGTCAGCACTGTCTTTTCGTTATTTTCGTGGCCCTCTCATTGTGTGATTGATTGCTTGATTTTGGTGCCAGAAATGACTGTAAATCAAGCAAGCGACCACCTGCAGTCACATACAGTTGTGAGTGATAAATCGATTGGATTGAAATAGAGCGAAAAGATTAATAAAGAATGCGCAAGCGTATAGTTAAATATTAAAAACACAAAATGAAAAATAATGAGCTGCTCCCGGTGAGGCTCGAACTCACGACCTTGAGATTATGAGACTCACGCTCTACCGACTGAGCCACGGAAGCTATTGATAAGAGTAATGAATTAATCGTGAATCAGCCAAGCGACCACCTGCACTCACATACAGTTGTGAGTGGTAAGTAGATTGGAATAAAGCGACGCGGTTGGGAGTCGAAATTATTTTTTCCTCGTAAACTTCATTCTTGTCAATTGATCACTTACAGCGCGTAAGCGTAGCGTCAAATAAAAAACACAGAAAATGAAAAACTGCTCCCGGTGAGGCTCGAACTCACGACCTTGAGATTATGAGACTCACGCTCTACCGACTGAGCCACGGAAGCAACTGACTTAAAAGTGGAGCAAAATTTCTGCTACAGCTGCAATTACACAGCTCGTTGTCTGACACGCTCGGCTAACATCGATTTTGCAGTGGAATAAAACAAGGCATTAGATCGTTCAGAACAATAATATGAGAAAAATTCTGTATTTCGGCTCACCCTCCACTTGGTCCATGAATCGGCTCACTCATGGGTTTCTCTTTGACGGCTTGGTGCTTGATTGCTTGATTTGCTGTACTATATCCTAATATACTATTGCACTTCTGGAAATCAAACAATCAAGCAACTGACTTTCAAGAGAAACCCATGAGGGAACGGATTTTTCGACCAACGGGAGGGTGAGCCGAAATACAAACTTTAAATTTTTTTTTTAATAATACGGTAACTGATAAGAGTCCCCAAAGTATAGAGCAAAGGAGTGGAAAATGCAGACCCATCACCAGCTTCAACAGACGCATTAGCAGAGGCAAAGAATTAAAATGAATTCATAATTAAAGATAAGCTCCCCGTTAGTAAACTCATAAACTCATAAACTCATAAACTAATACACACATGGCCACAATTTTAGGTGGCGGACTTTGAGCCAAAAAGGGTGGTCCGAGTTCGAGCCAAATAAGTCAACGCGCGCACGCAGTAGCAGTGGCAAGTTTCAGCCAAGAGTGGCTCAAACTCAGACCACCCAATAGCCAAGAGTGGCTCCAACTCAGACCACCCAATAGCCAAGAGTGGCTCAAACTCAGACCACCCAACAGCCAAAAGTGGCTCCAACTCAGACCACCCAATAGCCAAAAGTGGCTCAAACTCAGACCACCCTGATGGCTCCAACTCAGACCACCCAAAATTGTGGCCATGTATGTAAACCGCCCAGCCAAAGCGCGGCTTAAAACTCCTCAAATTCCTCCTCCTCAAAGTCCGTGACAAAGCGCCGTAATACCAGAAACAAAATGGAGAACAAAACAATCAGCAAAATCTGTCGCAGCATCGTGATGGCCCGCTCCAACCGCGCCACATCCGTGGAAGCCATCGCCCCAAAGGCCACGGGAGTAGCCGCTGCCACGGGCGTGGTGGACTGCAGCCGTTCCTGCAGCATCCGTCGCCGCTCCACCAAAATAGCAGCCTGTCGTTTGCGCATCTCCTCACCGGACACGCCCTCTGTGGGCATGGACACGCCCTCCACCAAAAGAGCAGCCTGTCGTTTGCGCATTTCCTCACCGGACACGCCCTCTGTGGGCGTCGACACGCCCTCTGTGGGAGTCGGACTGGGCGTGGACAAGACCGGCGGGGACAGCGGAGACGGTAAAGGAGTGCTGGGTGTGGTGGTGCTGCTGCTTGAGCCGGTCACTTCGTCTTCGAAATGAGCGCGTTTGCCGATCCCGCGACCGGGTTTGCTCTGCAGCGAGCTGGTCCGTGGACGGATGGGTGGGATGCTGGAGAAGGCGGCGTCTTCGCCGTCGCCGTCGCCGGACGCACTTTCTGGACTGCTTCGCTGCTGGGCTTGACCGCCTGAAAAGAACAAACATAAAACAAGGTGAGGATTCTAAAATCGGCAAGACCATTTTAATTTCCGGTCAAGCCAAAACTCAAAAACGAGTTATGTGCACTGCGCGTTGCGCACTGCTCAATATAGGATGCGCGTGCAACTGTGCACAATGCGCACTGTAGGGAAATAAATTGCGCAAGAAAATTCCCATTCAAAGTTCCACTGCGAAATTTTTATTCTTTCTGTCCTCCACAACTAATTTGCCTGTTAGAACTAGTTTCTCCAGCCATGGAGGCTTTGAAATCTGCCTACGCCAATTCGGAGGGCGACTCTTCCAATATTGAAATCGACAACGAGGAAAACAGCCTGAGCATTGCGCCGTCAAGCGAATCAAACAATCAATCGGCGACGGACTCGACTGCAATCACCTCAAGCGAATCAAACAATCAATCGACGACGGACTCCACTGCAATCGCCCCACAATCTCTGTCGGAATGTAAGCTGCCAGTTTCTGTCGGAAATTCTTCTGCACTGGTCTACGTGGCAGTTTTGTTTTTCTAATGCAACTTTAATAGGCAAATTGATGGATGTAGCCGCTAACGAAATCAGGACAGCGGGCGAGTCGAGGGAAGAGAACGACGAACCATTCAAGCTAATCAATCAATCTATCGCAGTCGTGGCTTCACAACCTCTGCCTGAGGGTGAGCTAACATTTTTGCTCTTCCGCATTGGGCAAAGTGATAATGCTCTGTCGCCTGATGCACATTTTATAGACATTGTGATGCATTTAACTGTGAACGAAATCAGAACGGCAGAGAAGGAGGAGGAATTGAGTTCTGATTCGGAGGAAGAAAATGATGAGCCAATCAAGCGAATCAATCAATCTACCGCAGCCGCGGCTGCCGAAGCTCTGCCTGACGGTAAGTCGACAATACCTCCACTGTTTATACTGATTTGAGACTTTATTGTGCCGCAGATTTCATGACTGCAATCGAGGATGTAACGATAGCATCAGGGAAGAGCCCGGAGTCGGATGAATCAAGCTCAGATTCGGGAGAGGAATCGGACACTGCCAGCATCCGGACGACAACTCGTTCCGTTATTTCGCAGGCCGACCGGCGGCCCCCGTCGCCGTACGACGGATTTCAACGCCTCCCCCTGGAGACGTCGGCCATAACGGAGGGCGATTTCACCTTACCGCAGGTGGTGAAGCTGCTGAAGATCGGTGCGATCAGGACGATTTTGGACAACATTATTGTGGTGGAATCGCTGCCGGGAACGCCACCGCTGGATTTGCATTCTGTGCTGTTCCTCAACCAAACGACGCCGTTGGGTAAGCGACCGCAATAGCGAAAATGTAGCAACGGCGTCTGCAGACGAGTGAAAACTGATGTGAGCAGCGTTTGCTCCGGTGGATTGAGTGATTGTCTGACTTTTAAACTTACTTTGGGCTGTTCGATGGCTTGGTTGATTGATTGATTGAAGGTATAGCTAACTCTTTGGACTGTTCGATGGCTTGGTTGGTTGATTGATTGACTCTAAAACTAACTCTTTGGGCTCTTCTATGGCTTGATTGATTGATTGACTCTAAAGCTAACTCTTTGTGTTGATCTGTTGATTGATTGATTGGCGGTAGTTTGAGAACACTAGTGACGGGGAAGTTGTTTATGTTTAATCTACGGGTCGATTGCTTGATTGGTTACGTTTGCTGTCCAGGGCGGATATTCGACGTCTTCGGGCCCGTGATCCGTCCCCTTTACTCGCTGCGCTTCGAAAGCGAGGAAGACTTTGACAAGATCTCCGGACTGGTCGTGGGAGCGGACGTCTCGGTCGTGCCTTCCGATCCCCACCTCACCGCCTACATCTTCGTCAAGGACCTCCAGAAACTCAAGGGCACCGACGCCTCGTGGGAGGACGACGGCGAGCTGCCCGACGAAATGGAGGAGTTCTCCGACGATGAGCAGGAGAAACTGGCGAAGCAGCAGCAGCAGCGGACGAAACGGCCGCTGCAGAGCGGGCGAAGTGGTCCGTCGCATCCGCCGAAACCGGTCATGGCGCTTCCCAGACCGTTGGCGCCGGCGCGTCCGCAGTGGCGTCCGCCGATGGTCAATTCCCGACTGCCGCAACAGCACCAACCGATGCAGATGCCACAGAACCTCTTCGGTGGGATGAGATCGCCCTTTCACATGCCGCCGCCGAGGCAGTATTCACCACGGCATCAATTCAGTAAGCGACACTACACACGTGGCAAAACCCCTTGCGCTAACAGAGTCAAGCCATTACACTCGTTCGACACATGGCTGTTGTACAGCCCCCGAGTTAAAGTGCTTAATTCGGTCAGCGCAGGGTTGTTGCCACGTGTGTACAATCATTGTCGTCTGACGATTTCTTAATTCTAGTGCCGGCATCAGATATCGAATTTCCATCACATCATGGCAAATCTTGGTCGGCTTTGATTTCTAAAATTTCAGACGAATTGTCAAATCGAATGTCAAAATGTTTGAAATTTCCCGTTCGAAGGTTTAGTCGATTTAAAAGTTTAAACTGGCTTCAAACTTAATAAAGATCTCTCGGGGTTGAACAATCTTTAACCTTTTTTCGTTATTTGAGACGCAAGATTCAACAATCAGTTCTGGGCGATTTGTCGTTTGATGCCACGCCTACACCAACTAGCGGATTGATGGAATAGAATATCGCTTCGGTGGATTGATTGATTGACTGACTTTAAAGCTAACTCTGTGTTGTTTGGTTGATTGATTGACTTGAAAGCTAACTCTTTGTGTTGTTCGGTGGCTTGATTGATTGATTGATTGAATTTAAGGCTAACTCTTTGTGTTGTTCGGTGGCTTGATTGATTGATTGATTGAATTTAAAGCTAACTCTTTGTGTTGTTCGGTGGCTTCTATTTCCCATCTCTTTTATCCCAGATCCACGACTTGCGCACCCCTTCTCTTCACTACCGACGCCGAATCCCACACCGCCACCCAAAACGACCACTCCAGACACGAGTTTGAATTTTGTACCGTCGTTGCCGCGACCGGAGGGACTGACTGCCAGCACGTTGGTGAACTTCCCGTCAGCGTCCTCATCCACCTCCGCGCCGCTGGTAACCGATCCAAAGACCCTACCCAGTGCGCAGGTTCTCTTTTACAACCCGAAGCACGACGCGTCGCTGAACGCTCCCAAACCGGGCAACAACCCGTGGAGCTTTCTTCGCTGATCACGGGCGTGGATGGGCAGAAAGGAAGGAGCCACAAAATAAACGACAGCTAAAACGGTCTCCATCCGACTGATAATTTCGTTTCATTCAGATGTGTTAATTTTTCCTGCTCCCTTTTTGATTTGTGTTGTCCATATTTCCGATTTCTCCGCAGTGGGAATGTGTTTTGAGAAGGGATCGTAAAGTTTCATACCTGAAAGACCAGTGACACCGCTCAACGATTGCGTCTCCTCCGGTGGTGGTGGTTTCACTTCCGGCACGGGAGGTGCAACAGCATTCGCGGCCAGGATGACTTCGTTCGCCTTTCGACACTCCGGACAGGTCCAGTTCCTCGACGTGGCTGCGAGTTCGCGGCGTCGGGCGTCCGGCATATCTAAAGCGCCAATGGCACCGCTACCAGGTGTTGGCAGGAAGCCTAAAAACATAACCACGTGACACGTGGTTAATCATTATGAACATTTACCTCTCGCCAATTGATTCCAAAAGGTTTCGTAGCAATCTAATCAAAACTCGAGGAGAACCTAATTAATTGATTCGTCCTTGGATGGTTGATTGAACTCAAGAAGAACCCAGCTGATTGATTGATTGGACTCAGGGAGAATCTATTTGATTTATTGATTCATCGTTGATTAGTTGATTGATTGATTGAACTGAAAGAGAACCTCGAGGTCAATCATGAGATTTCAATTCTCTTGCAGGGCTTTGCTTGGATACAATCGATGTCATTTCACTAGTAGGACTGAGTACATCTGGTATTTTTTTCCGTCGTGATTTTCCCAAATGTGTCTAGTAGTGCAGGAAAACTGACAGTCAAATGCAACAATACCACTTTCGAAAAGTGTATCTCCGAAAATAAACCAAATCTTCCGGACTCTTAAAGCTAGAGTCATGGCACTTGAAAGACTAACGTGCAAGTTCCCTATCTATGCTGTCAAGCCGGGAAAATAAAAAAGAGATTCGCGCGCCAGAGTAAAACATGAAGTGACATTAATTTCAGTTTGCCCCTCGTAGAATTGATTGATTGATTGATTGATTAATTGATTGATTGATTGACTGATTCATTGATTGATTGATTGATTGATTGACTGGATCTACGGGTTCAATTGTGAATGGCATTTCAAATACTCAAATGACTTACACCGGAAAACGTACTCAAACGTGCAAATTACCTTGCTTAAAATAAAGGTCGCTTTTGGAGGTAAAAATAAGGTTTGTAAATACAATGCCGTAAAATTTAAAGGAAATTCTGGAATTTTCGGGAATTAATTAATTAATAAAATAATCCCATTATAATCCTATTGAAATCAACAGCCGGTTTTCTATTGTGTTAGAAGATTAGACAGCAATGTTGACAGAGACGCAGAGGAGGTGTTGGAAGACTTTTTAATGTACTGTACCGATGAGGGCTTTGAGTGCGGTGCGAATACTCCATGACGGCTGCCACGTTTCCGGATGGTAGCCGGAGATGCTGAGACAGATTTTTGTGTTTGTCTCGAAGCGACCGTTGGGTGTGAGGATGATGATGTTCGGTGGCTTCATCGGATATTCCGTCGGCAAAATGATACGCCCTGCAGAGGGAAAAAATGAATCAGAACTGCCTATTCTCGAAATGCAAAACAACACACCAAATCAATCAATCAATCACAACCACTTACACCAAATCCATCAATCAATCAATCAATCGAGACTACAAACAGCAAATGCATCAATCAATCAATCCATCGAAACCACACACAGCAAATCAATCAATCAATCTAGCGACCGATCAAAACCACACACGGCCAATGCATCAATCAAGCGACGACTGGCTACAGCGAAAAATCAATCATAATAATACAACAATCAAACAATCAACCGAGAAAATTACACTACATGGCATTCGTTATGTTCTTGCTTAAGCCTGCGTTATGCGTTGGTCCAGGTTCCATAACCTATCAGTGAATATTCATGAATAACAACTAACCATGATATAATCCGTCCTGAAAGGCCGTATCAGGTGGTCCGCGAATGGTGAAGTGCCATTCGAACAGATTGTCCTCCAACGGGGCAGCGTGGAAGTCTTCATCGGGATTGTCCGACAGCTCCTGCGCCTCCCGAAACAGCCGCTTCACGGCGGGATTGCGCGCATTGTACTGCCCCTCCATAGCGACGACCTTGAAATGGTTACAGTATTCGTCCGGACCGTGCCAGAATGAAGGGAGGAAGGGATGTCCTTGAGGAGAAACGAAGATTTCCGCTTAGAAACAACACACAAAAGATGGTACAATGAAGTAATAAGATCAAAAGTCTAAACAGTCTACGCACGAAAAAAAGAATCGAGTGATGGAAAAACAGTCTACGCACGAAAAAAAAGAATCGAGTGTGATGGAAAAAAACGAGCAAGTGTGCCAATGTTGACAGGTCAATCGGGAGGGAAACAGGAAAAGTTGTCCAGCAACTAAAGCACGGCATAGAACATCGAATTTGTGATAATGAAAGGCCAGATTAATTTTATCGAAATAAGCAATTGAATGAAAGAGATAGGCGAGGCAGTAGAATGGACACGAGGAAAATGAAGGGACAGAAAAGCATCAATTAATCAGCCAATCAACCAATCATATCATTGAAATCATAGTTCCGATGATAAATGAACAAATCAATCAATCAATCGATCGAAGATGATCACGCATTCCGTTGTGGAAATGTAAACAAAACAAAACCATTTAAACTCGAATTGAGGTTGGTCCTGTTTTGCCTCACTCACCCGTGCGCAATTCGTTGGCCCAGGTCAACTTAAAGGGTCGAGAAAAGAGTGATTTCTATTTGTATGCCGAAATTTTAAGGATAAATAAATAAATGGGACGTGGATTGTGCAGAAAATGTAATACGGTTTTCTTCAGTACCACTCGTATCGACGTATCGTACGTACGCAACGCACGGCACACTACGCACTGTGTAAGAGAAATCTGCAAGTGGCGTTGCGAAGCGGATCGTCAGATGGTTTAAATTTAGTTATTGCTTACTGACAAGTGAGTTCATTGAGTAAAATTAAAATTTAATAATTACTGACGTAGCAGCGATCGTCGAGAAAACTGATAAAAAACTGACAGGCAAATTGGGAGATCAGAACAGACAGATAGACAGATATTTACTAGACGAACGAATGACAGGCAAATAATGACTGATCATAATAATTTTGACTTATGACCCAACATAAAATCGGAAAGGGGAATAAAAGGAAGTGTCATCCGATAGAGGGCGCAAAGGTGAGCAGCTGACGCTAAATACGTCACCAATACGCATTATGACGTAGACTGGTCAAAAGACCAACAGACCAGTTCGTAAAGCAAAAGGGGAGAGAAGTCATTTTTAGGGGAAAGTGCCGAATTTAAACCGAGAACTAACTGTGCTTTGTGTGGTAGATGCATGATGAGCGCATTAGGCGCGATCCCTAAATTGATTGGTCCACCAACTGGTCTTAGTCCAAAACAACCGGCACGACACCGAATGGACCGGAACCGGTCTAATTAAACTTTCACTTTTTGTATAAAATGGAAAAATTACGCTAAAAATCCCAAAACAACGCAAACAAAATGGCCGTCCTAACCTGAATATTGCCGTCATATTGACGTCAAGCAAGGCCTTTCCTTTCCGTCGCATGCATGCTGCTGCTGGCAAATGTATCTGAATGTCGATCTGCGCTCTCTTTTCCTCTCATAGACATCGCGCCTCCTCTCCAACGGCGGCATATATACACGCTTATTTACACAGTCGCTGAGTGAGCGTATAAATCGGCCACGCGTGTGATGACGTGTGTTCCACAAAGGTGCGTAGGTGTTGGGCCTACAGTAGATATTTAAAGTTTGTGGTGTACCATGGAAATTACGCAGTTAGAGCCAGTGTTGGCGGTAATATTAAACCACTGAGCAGTCTACGTTAACAATCCAGCCACAACTCTCCACGCACATTTGCTTGCTTGCGCGCGCGCGTGCGACGACGTTACAGCAGCAGCAGCAGCAAATTGTTCACGATTTTTCCATCAAGGCTGGATACATTTTCGGAATATTATGTGGATTAATACGGGGCGTCCAACCGGCTTGGTAAGTGAAATAACGCTTTTCGCGGTAATGAGATGCATTTTTTAGTCGGGTAATTGAAGTTGTCGAGGTGTAATCGAGTAATCTAAAGGTCCTCCGAAAAATCGGCCATTTTTTTTAGCGTTTCTTGAGGTTTTTTTAGCGTTTCTTGAGGTTTTATTTGCGTTGCGGGTGTTTTTTCGAGCAGTTTGACGCGGTTTGGTCTTTTCTTTGCGCGTAAACTTGGGCGCGATGTTTTCCGGTCTGAAACTTGAAGGTCAAATAATTTTTTTAATTTTCAAATTTTCATTCGGGAAATTGTTTTTTGTGTTTCTTTTTCGTGAGCATTGACCGGCGGGATTAATTTAAAAGTAAATATTCATTCGTGTGATGTTGCCATGGCAACTGTGAAATGATTGACAGCTGCCCTCCTCCCATTGGCTGGCGTAGTCCACCGTGTGGGGCGTGGCTTGGCTCGCGTAATTATCCCATTATTAAGTCATAATTCTTTCCATTCAGTCATTCATATATATAAATATATGGACAATATGTATATTATTGAAAAAGTAAATATTGTAAAAATATTTGGGGTGCTATTTTTCATCGGGAGCAATGTGCTCTCCTCTCTCCCCCTTCTTTGTCTGTCTGTGGTGTGTGTGTGTGTCTGTGTGTGTGTGGTGAGTGTGTGTGCAACCGCTCGGCTGCATGCGTGGCCGTGCAGCAGCAGTGAAAATCTTCAAGAGTGCCTTGCCTGCCTTGTGTCTGTGTCTGTGTCTGTGAACGTGTGTGCAGCGGCGTCGGCGGGGAAATGTGCCGAGCTACTTTCAATGCGCCAAGGCAAATAATTGACGAGATGGATCTGGCGTTTTCATTTTGTGGCACACACACACACACACACACACACACACACACTGCTCTACTCACACGGCAGCGGCGACGAGTCAGGCAAGCAAGCGCAAGAGACAGACAGACAGGCAGATAACACACACAGTCACACCAGCAAGAAAGTGAATGCACGCGTCACGGTATTATGGCGCTACCCGAGTTAGGCCGTTTAGCTCGACCAGTGCGAACAGTGACGGACTGATCGAGGTGAATGGCTTAACTCGGGTAGTGCTGTAATACGGCCATACAGGAAAGCCCGTGCGCGCTCGTTGGCTTCGCCTTTGCTGGCTGTAGGGGATGTGGTTTAGCGTAGGCGCGGCGGTAAAATTACTAGTGAGATATATGTACGGTGTGTTGGATCGATTTTTCGATGTCCGTGTGTGTGTGTGTGTGACTGAGGCGAGGCGAGCCACACGCGATTTTCAAAATGAGTTGTTTCAAGTGACTCGCTCCTTGAGGAGGAACGAGAGAGAGAGAGAGAGAACGCGCGCGCCTAAGGAGAGATTATTGTCTGTCGGAGAAAGGGAAGAGATAAACCGAGTTGGTTGTGTGTATGTGTGATCTTTGAGTGTGCCGGTAGATTGATTGATTGGTTGATGAGTGAGACGTGCAGTGCACTGTGAGTGAGTGAGACGTGCAGTGCACTGTGGGTGAGTGAGACGTGCAGTGCACTGTGGGTGAGTGAGTGAGACGTGCAGTGAGTGCAGTGGGTGAATGGGTTCTGTCTGGCCTGTCTTGGCGCGCTGCCAAATTTGTCGTCGGCACACGAGACTAGACGTAGAGATCGTTGATTTTGATTGGCCAGACGCCAGATTAGTGCAGGATGGCTGTTACTGTAGGGATCGATTTATTGATTGATTGATTAATTAATTGATCGATTGATTGATTGATTAGTTGATTCCATTGGAAAGAGAGTCGCAGCACTTTTCAATTCGGCTTTTTGTTTGACTGGCTTCGAACGAAGTTCACACATTTACACTTTAAATGACAACACGACGTGAAAGTGTGTGGCTAAAAAATCGCCTATTGCTTTTTTTCATTGCAATGTTTAAAAGTTTGTGAGAAACAAGATTCAGTACTTAAAATTTTAAAATTCCTTAATGTTCAACAGCGAATTTTTCGTCTGCAGAATAGGTTGTTGATCTTCTGATTTTATCGCGAGTTACAGTACATGAGCTGTCTGTAATCTGATACAGTGGTACAGCAGAACCACGCCAACAGGCAACCGCATAGTAACTTTTTCAATCAATCAATCAATCAATCAATTAATCAATCAATCAATCAATCAATCAATCAATCAATTACTTACAGCAATGAATTGCAGCTGCGGTTTCAATACATTGCAACGAACAGAGCCAACACTGCACGAGGTGAAACTCTTAATTCGGCGAACGTCACAATCGCTTTTAATTCGGCGAAGTGAGGAAAGCAGGGGGCGCACATGTTCGCCAAATGGCGAAGAAGATTACTACTCAGTTGATTGATTGATTGATTGATTGATCTATTTGAGCTGCCGAAATAGTCTGCGACATTTTCAGTTGTCTTAGCAAAATCATAACGAAAATGTTTCTTCTCTTTGTTCCAGCATTTAAAAAATTAGATTGTCTTTTGATTAGCAGCATCTAGGCTCTTACAGACAAAAAAGATGTAAAGTTATGGTTATCCGTGTGGAAGAGAAGTATTTTCCCGACATTTGTTGTGGTTTTCTTGCACATGCATCACATCAACACGCGAGTGGCTCCCCTACCGTCTCAATTTACTGCTAAGTTTCACTTTTGATTTTTCCTAAACAATCATCAGTATGAGGCAAAGTCTGTATTTCGGCTCACCCTCCAGTTGGTCCATAAATCGGCTCACTCATGCATTTCTCTTGGATGGCAGTTGCTTGATTGTTTGATTTTCAGAAGTGCTAGTGTTCAGCAAATCAAACAATCAAGCAGGTGCCTTGAAAGAGAAATGCATGAGTGAGCCGATTCATCGACCAACTGGAGGGTGAGCCGAAATAGAGACTTCTCCTCATACTCTGCAACGGGATTCTTGCCTTGCTTTGTGTGCTGTCTAGTTGTTTAAACGTCGTCAAAGCTTCAGATTGTGTGTAAGATTGCGGCTTTTGATATATCAGGGAACGGAAAAAGTTCGCCGAATCAACAATTTTTCAACCTCGCACCGAAAGTGTTTTTCCTATGGAGAATTTCAAGAGGCGTTTGTTTTGCGGAAGGCGAAATCGCTGAAAAATCTCCATGCCTTTTTCGTCCTATCCGTCTCCTGGTTTCATCGCACGTAAGCCTCAATCTGACCTGAAAATTGTTGGGGCAGTTAGAAATTGTCTGCATTGTTGGGGGCAGTTAGAAATTGACTGCATTCTAACAAGGAAGGAGGGCCCTGTTGAGTTTGTCGTGCATCGGGGGAAGGATGCTTTGAGGGAAACTGGAGAATGCCCTTGTGAATCTTTAAACACGATTAAAAATTGATTTTATTGAAAGCAACAAGATTCAGAGGATATTAAAAGTCGTTCCTTGGGTCCTTGGTACTAGAAGAGGTGAATGCATGAGCAAGTTAGTCGGCGTGATATTTGAGGTGCACGACTGTCGCTTGATTGGTTGATTGACGGAACAAGTCAGTCGGCGTGATATTTGACGTGCACGACTGTCGCTTGATTGGTTGATTGATTGACGGAGCAAGTCAGTCGGCGTGATATTTGACCTTTACGGCTGTCGCTTGATTGGTTGATTGACGGAGCAAGTTAGTCGGCGTGATATTGACGTGCACGACTGTCGCTTGATTGGTTGATTGACGGAGCAAGTTAGTCGGCGTGATATTGACGTGCACGACTGTCGCTTGATTGGTTGATTGATTGACGGAGCAAGTCAGTCGGCGTGATATTTGACGTGCAC
>LRSR01002576.1:0-76803 GCA_001579985.1 Hypsibius dujardini
GGGAAAGAGCAGATGACGCTTTGGCTAATGGGCAATTTGTCTCGTTGACGCACCTTCTACGCCTGGCATCCTCAATATCGAATTGCACCATTTTCCCTCGACGTCTCTCATTGGCTTCGATTGAAATGATTAGAAAAAAGGTCGAGCACGGGGTTAGTTGACTCGGAAAAGAGGTCCCGCGGGATTTGATGGACAACTTCCGAATTGATGTCGGTTGCTGTTAGGTTGTTAGATCGGAGATCGTTGTCGGTTTGTTCTAAATAAATAAAGTATGGTGTTGGTGTAGGGCGCTCGATATTGCTTCCGGTGTGAGAGGTTCTCCCCTTTCTTTCTCTTTTCGTGTCCCGCTCACACACGATCGCGATATCAATTGCAAGCGTGCACTTTGGGCTTTACAGCCGGGGAATCGTATAGTGGTATCGATTAGCTTTTTGGGCAGATGAAAATGGGCATACCGCCCAATCCCTGAGGAAGAGTTTGGTGTATTGTTGCGGCTCAATTGGCGTCGTTATCGGTTAAGATTTCGTTGGCGTGTCCCTCCCTTCTGAATTCATGGTTGGCTTGTGCGGCCAAAAGAATTATCTTCCTACTGACGTCACAGGCTTAATCCCGCTTTCTCTGACTGAAATTTTGAGAAAATTTAACTACGGAAAAACGTGATCAAAAAGGATTCGGTGTATATATACTAGTCCTAAATTAACTCACTAAAATCGGTCATTACTTGATTTAAATAACAAAGGGAAACTGCTATAGTAAACTAAATAATATAAGAAAACTAAATTAAAGTAAATTTAATACAATAATTAAATATAAAGGTAAACTAAATTAAAGTAAATTAGATGCAGTAACTTACATATAAAAAGAAACTGAAATCCATTAATTTAAATACAGCCAATTAAATAGTAAAGAGAGAAACTATGTTTATCCTTCACCCCGTCCAGTATTTTCAATAGTTAAAAGGGTTGAATATACATGTGGGACCGCAGTGGTATCTTAACAAAAACTAGTACAGTATATGCATATGCGCAAACGTAACGAATTAAAAAAGCAGGAAAATAAAATCGACAAGCAACTCATTCACAGTATTTTGGGTTTACTTCTTCACTTTGTTTAATATGTAAATTCTACCACAATTATCTTTAGTGGCTGCAGATCGTCAAACTTTAGTGTCGGTACGTAATAATAATTTAGAATTTATGTTAAGAAAATTATATTACATTCTATATTTTATTTTTGAATCTGCGTGCATTGGCCTATACATTTGTGGACCGCTCTAATTATTGGCTAAAAAGGATGCTTTATTAAATGAATATGTGTTTTTGCACTCACGATGGAGGCCTTTCTCCCAAGCGTCTCAACAATCGAGTAAAAATGCCAAATAATGCGCACAACGATCCCGGTATTTTTTCAGGGTTTCCGAGCGGGTCGCCGCGGTTGAAACGTCAAACGGTCATAAATCTTATCGACTCTCTCTCTCTCACGCACACACCACGACGGCCATCACGACACTCTGAGTCGATTATCGGTAAATCAACACCCCACACGAATGCAATCAAACCATCTTCCCTTCCGCAACATCAGCCAGCCACATCCTGAAGAAAAGCTGTCAGCCCCCAGATCCACCCACCGAACCCAGCTTTCTTCCTGACAAAGCTCTTTTTGACCGCGGGCAAGGAAAGAAAATTCCCCACTAAGTCCTGCCGAGCTGGATGGGAGCATAGACACCCCGAAGCTCATGATTTTATGGCCAAACTATTACGACCTTAAATATTATAATAAAACTAAATAATAAAACAAGATCCTACTTATAAATGCATTTTTACGATAAAATTTACTTACTTTTATTCAAATCTGTTAACTGATTTTAATATGAGGTCATTTTTAGAACATTAAATTAATTGACCACAAAATATTGCTCTTTTAAACTCAATGCATTTTTATTTTATTTCGAAGAACCCTAAGTGTAGATGATTTAACGTCTATGTTGAATCCAAAAGACCTGTGCGTTTTACGCTTGAATACTTTCCTTACTGATTTCCTAAGGATTGTAGTTATAGTTTCACTATAATTTTAATATCATATTGTAAGTATTATATATTACATATATATTGTATGTATATTTTTTATATAATGTCATATTGTACGGCGTATTCGCATATATTGTACCTGTCTTTGGTTTCTTGCCCTTCTTTTTCGCTAGCAGCGTGTCTACCTTAAAGGCACGTTCGCCGTCGCAAACCAGAATACAATCTATTGCAGTTCCATTGACAGAATCCTTTTTCGCAAGCTATTTTAGTGAGAGAAAAGAACGGATCCTTTGCTTTTATTGTGACGTTGAAAAGACGTGCCTTCGGCATCAGACAGACAGACAGCCTGTTCGCGGGGGCGGTCAAGCGAGCGAAACCCAACCCGAAAGGAACGAGAAAAGGAAAGAAACAAGCCCGCGCGTGAAGGAAAGAAAAAGTGCCTGTGAATATGTATATACGCAGAAAAAAGCACGCATTGCAAACTAAGCTGCAAAATTCGTCGCGCCGTTATTGATTAACCGTCTTTCCTCTTGCTGCTTAGCTTCAACACAACAAGGATCACGAGAGGCAGACTGAGGGGAAGAGAGAAGGGAAAAAAGTTCCCGACGTGAAGGAAGCTTACACTTTTTGCAGGATCGATTTGCCTGTGTAGCCGGAGGGTTCGCCATGAGAGACCCAACGAAGCCCACAATTTTTTGGTTATATAGACTGTGTGGAAATATGTTGTATTTGTAGTTGTAGCCGTGGGTCGTCGTGCCAGGGATTCCGGGCGGGAAACGGGGCCGCGACGATGAGAACACACGCCCCATATTACAAACTGATGAGCTTCCGGCTGTTCGAGGTTATATGTCATCGACTGCAAGCGAGCGAGTTTCGCCTCCTTGGATGGTAATCTAATACTGCTCTTACACTTGATTGGATTAGAGAAACAGCATACACCCTACACACATGCCGGCTGTGGGGACCGCAATTCCCAGTGCGCGGTGCTAAAACTTCGGGAAAAATGTCTCTCTGGATTATAATATGTAAAGAAATAATTATATTTTATAATATTATTATACAATGATATATGTGATACACAACAAGCGTAACAAGTGAAGTAGTGTAAAATAGCAAATTATAATTTCCAAACAGGGATGCACCCAATCGTTTTTTCACTAAACCAAACAAAAAACACTAATATATTTCGCATGTAATAAAACATACTAAAAGTATCTTCATAGATTTATAATCTTAATTAGACAATAAAACTCTGCATACAATATATTTCCTTTGTGATAAAGCCTGCACTAAAAGTATTTTTATAAATTAAAACATCTTAAATATAATTTCTAATTCGAAAAACATTAATCTGCGTTAAGGTTTTTGCACAAAACAAATTTCTTAAGTGCTATTATAGGAAGTACCATGTGGGGTTCGATGTGCCCTGTCAGTCTGTGGGGCACCTTGATCACTTGGACGGATATACAAGCATTTGTGTCAGCCTTCTACATTTCCACGACTTGAATAGGAAAAGCAAAAGTGGCATAGGCCATCCGAAGAAACTCACCTTACGCCTCGCTCCCCAGGCTGAACCTGAGAATCCTCCCGCGCATTCAATCCCACCACGTACGTAACCATCCATGTCCGGTTGCAGTCGTAGTAAGGTGCTGAAAATATTCCAAGAAAAAACACATCCCCATCATTATCAGCATGAGCAAACACAAATCACTCATCAGGCATTGCGTTTTTGTATGCCCTAATTGAGGCATTAGGCGAGGTGAAGTGAAAGTGTGGCAATTCCTTGGCCGTAATAGTTGACAACCACAAAAGCTTATGGCGTGCAGCTTTGAAAGGGGATAATCGAAGAATCTGACACTAAACTGACATTTCACTTGACGTCCACACGTAAGTTGATTTGCATTCAACGAGTACCCCGCCTGTCAGTACAGGCAGTATAAGGACTTTAAAATTATCTGGAGAATAATTTTGAATTACTTTTCATGTATGCTCAAAACTAAGACCAATTCTCTTGGTTTTTCTCGTTGATGATTACTGTAATACTGCGCCATTATTGCGCTTAAAAAATATAGTTGCATTGTTGAATGTTAAGCGAATATTTATTTGCACATTATTGTATTCCGAAATCAGACACAGTTTTCAAAGATGAATTTTAACCTTCGCTTATCAACTGCTGCAACATTTTGTTGGATGAACAGTGTTGCGTCCTTGAAGTGATATATTCGAAACTACACCAAAGTTGGACGCCTAACTGCTACAAATGCGCTCTCATTTGTAGCGACGCAACTTACTACTGACTGAGATAGATGTAAACTCGCTGGAAGATTGCCAATGCGATTAGATATATCAATTGTAACGGGGTTGCACTTGCAATCGCTGTAATGGAGTTGAACTGAACTGGTACTGCAGGTACCGGTAAATGTGGATTATTATTTGCGGCTCTCGCGGATGCTCAATTTCTTCCCTACATGTCATCTTGCTGGCATAACTTTTATATGCAGAATTCAAACAATAATGTCGCTCTTTCGTTCGACTAAATGACAAACAAGTAAATTGACATGTCATTCTACCATTTGATTACTTAATAATTCGGTTGAAAGTAAAGACAACTCTTCTATCGGACTAAACAAGATAATTCTGGCAATCGACTAAATAATTTACAAATTTGACTAACATCATGTATCTCTTTCTTTAAACAAAGCTGACTAAAAAAAACTCGGCTAAATGATATAAAATTTCTTTCGACTAGTGGCATCATCTCTCCGCTGTTTGTGAAAGAGGCAGAAAAATAATTACCAGTCCAGGCAGCATTAGCGCTCTCATCCTCCTCCAGCGGCAGCGAACCGTTCGTTGCCACCGTCATCAAATCCCGCCAAACCTCCCGCAGCAAGGGCAGCGTCGTCTTGCGACTATCCTGTATCGATTGCAGCGCAATTTGCGTCCCCATCCCCGGGGGCTGTTGTTGCCGAAGCGGAGAGCCCGACTGCTGCACGCCATCCTGACCGACTTTCATAACACCACCACTGCTACCTGATGTGGCAGCGCTTTTCCTCGCAGACGTGAAGAAAAAATAGCGACATCCCGAGGTACTCATCCCACTACCCTGCGGCGGCAGCAGCCGATCCAAATTCCTCTTTTCTTCATCATCATCCTTCCTCCTCGCCAGCTCATCCGTGAACCAGCACAAGTGCGTGCCGGCGAGCCGGCGCTCCGTCTCCAGCAGCAAGGCAGCCGCCGACCGCGCCACCGGATCCAGCGCCTCTAATAATCCCGCATTATCATCATTATTATTAATAAAATTATTTCCATTTTTATTATTATTTTTATTATTATTCTGCCGATGCGTGGTGAGGAAGCCGGTGAGGAGCCGGGCAAGATGGCGGGTCGCCGCGGTTTCCCTGCGGAATTTGCGAGTTAAAAAGCCCGCGGGAAGGGTCAAATTATACTTGGTCAGAAGGGAATGTGGACACGCCTGATGGGGAGTTTTCTTCGTGCTCACGTCGTGCTCCACGGTGGCCATATGGTGCAGCAGACTGGACAGTAGATCCGGCTGCGGTGACGAAATGTCCTCCGCATTATTGCAGCGGCAGAAAAACAACAGCAGGAAAAAAAATGAGAACGACGAAAAAAAATAGCAACTGCAACAACGGCCGGAAAGAAAAGGAGAAGCACGTAAAATTCTCATAATAATAATATCATCATCATCATTCCGGAATATACGTATAGTGACTGTTGGTCCGCCGCCGCCCGCTGAGATACATATAAACCGTGTATGCTCCAAAAATGGGTTATAATGGGGGTGGTATAGAAGGGGGTAGGGGGGTAGTCGACCCGGAATTTCACGTGTAGGAGTAGGAGAGAATATGGAATTATTGATAAGTACGCGTGGTCCTCATCTTATCAGGAGGAGAGGGAGGGAGAGGAATGGAGGAGGAGGAGGAGGAGGGGGTAATCAAAAAGCGATACGTATCCAGCATACATGTATGTATATATATGGGATAATTCTATAATGCACACAAAAAGTCTACAATGCAGGTGAAGGAGGAGGATGAGAGGAGAGGAGACGAGGTTGGCGAGGACTACTGGCGCACCATCAACGACTGCGGGGTTCCTCCTGCGTTACGAGCTCGGAGGGGGGGGGACCTTGTGTAGTGCGTAGGGGATGTGTATGTCTTCATTGAAAAGTGAGTAGTTGAACATTAAATACAAAACGCCATCCGGGAGGCAGCCAACGGAGGAGGGACCATACGAGACTGAGGAGAGAGAGTCTTGAATAACTCTCGCGTCCTCACATCGAGTAGACAGACTGGCTGGCTGGAAGACTGGAGAGAGTGCCTCTGTCTGCGTATAAAGCATACATACATACACCAGCAGCGCTAAAATGTCTTCCTGTCGTGCCGATCATCGCATTAACCCATCTCGTTCTTTCGGTTGCGACCTCGTCGTCGTCTTGGCTCGGGATTTGCAGGGGGAAAGTTCTCTACGAGCGGTCTTGAATGTTGTATATGTCAGCTCAGTGCAATGTGTGTGAAGCTGAGTGGAGTTTGTTATCCTGTGCGTAGAGAGAGAGAGAGACAGAGAATGAAGAAGTGGAGGAGAGGGAGCGTGATGCTGCTGTGTGCCAGTGTCAGAATGGATCGGATTCGTCGGATTTCCGGAGAGCAGGGATTTGGCCTAATTTACATACACCAGTACACTGGGGGCCTGACTGCCTACCGGCACTAAAAGGGAATAGGGAAATACAATAGGGAAACAAACACAATTGGGAAAAATACCTAGGATCGGGGGAACCAATATGTTGTTTGAAATAAAGGACGACCGCGCTAGGATCACAATTATTTTGGAATAATTTGCAGTCGAGGGGTTATATAGAACACAAATGTAAGTGGCATAACTACAGCAGCTGCTACTGTGTTATGTCTGAAAAAGGACTCAAATCATCCCTTTACACCAGGGTATTGGAGATTATTCCGCAATGTGACTGATCAAGCCGTTGTTGCTTCATAAAAGAGCAATCAGTAATCTCTGTTCCTACTTATATACGAACGCCATTGGGAAATTCATGAGTTAATATCTTGCCCAGTAAAACTACGGAAACCCAAAAAAATTGAGAAAACAGTTCCCTATCATAGTTTCGTGTTTCGAGTACAGGTAATTCACTAGACAAAGCGCAAGAACCATTTTAGTTTTTTTTTCTAAAATCCCTCTAAAACGTATCTAGCAAAATGATGTTATTTTACTGTATGTGGTTGTTCACGTACTTGTAGGTAAATGTAAACGACAAGACCCTTAAAAAAGTTAGACAAAAGCCCTCTGTGAACGTATACGTTTTGTGATACTCGAGAGCAGGGCTTACTTCATACGGTTCCTGATGATATGCCGGAGCTGAGAGCTTATATCTTACTTACGAGACAACGTATGTACGGCGGCACGTTCAACGGATGCTATTTCCATCCCCAGCTTATTCCCGCTTCGTCCCTTTCCCTTTCTCTCCCTCTCCCAATGTACTGTGATGAAGTCAATCAGACAGACGGCTTCTCGTTCCGAGCATATAGTCAATCTCCGCGTGATATTCAGACATTCATCCCGCTATCCATCAACACACAGCCACGAGAGGATGTGTGCGGAGAACCGGAAGACAGCACCCCGATAATGGGCCCCCGGGCCGATACGGACGCGAGCTTGCCGGGTCTTTCGGTCTGTCTGTCTGTCTGTCTATCTGTCTGTCTATCTATCTGCTTGCCTGTCAAAACAATGAGAGCACGGATTCCATCGACAATCACACGATATATATTCCGCATTTTTGGCCGACCAGACAAAAGCTTCCTTCGGATCAAGTCATGGCATTTCGTCTAAAAATATGTAGACGTGAAATCAGTTCAACCGGATGTGCAAGATCCCATTTAAAACATTTAAGTACTCGTATTTGGATATTACCATTACTGATATTAAATATTCAGCACTTTTTAACGATTGCACTCTTCCAATATCACTTAGGGCGATTTTCGAAGGGGGATTTCAAAACGTCTCAATTGATTTACAAAATGTATTTCCTCGGCGATTCTCGAAGAATTTATTTTTGGCGAAACTTCCAAGCTGGGAAAACATTGGAATATTTCATTTTCCTTGATTTTCACTGCAAAAATAGCGATTTATTGAAATTCACTACGAGATAGAACTCCCAATGCTGCGCAACTTTTGATTTAGCATAAATGCTGCGCACGACAGGGCAAACAGGGCAAAATCGTGACGTACATCAATCAAAACAACCACAAGGTTTCTTTTCCGTTTTCCAGTAAAAAAAATTATATTTTTAGTTTTTTTGTCAAAATTATTGTCAGAGATGTTTGTACGATTTACTTTTGATTTTTCGAACCCAAAACCTCGACAAACAATGGGAGAAAGTGTGCGAACGCGGCATTTATACCATTCCGAACTTGCGCAGCATTGGGAGTTTTACATCGTAAATATTATTATTTGACACTGTCCTATTCCAAATTTAATTTGAAATTAGCCAAAATATTTTGGTACCCTTATATCATAAATATACTTTGCTTACGCCAATCGACTCCCAATTGAATTTGGAATGAGACAATGTCAACATCATAATACATAAATTATATAATTCATCAATAATGTTGAACTAATTATAAAATAAAACTGAATATGTTTGGAAATCTTCCTCTGAAAATCGTCTTGGGCCAGCACCACCGAACTTCGGAATACCCAGTCAGTCGAAACTTTGGGCGTGTAGCCACCAAATAGTTGCACGGTTTTCGCGCTTAACCGAAAGTGGTTTGCACGACTGGAAGGTGGCATGCCGCGGCGACCTCCACGAGCGTCGTTGTACGTGCGCAAGGCGTTTAATTCTGGCATACAGGCCTCTCTTCCCCAGCTGTGGCTTTCTTCATCAAATTCTACTTTTTGATTAAAACTGGCGGCACCTAACAAAAATTTCCCGTCTTTAATTCATTACTGGTACAAACATCGTAAAACGCACCACCGGTAAGAAAAATTGTGCTAGTATCGCCAGTCGCGAGAGTTACAAAAATCACAAACAGTAGCTCAAAAAAGATCATGAAAACCAGTTATTAGATTCACACACAAAAAACGGAGAATTCACCTTCACACCGGTAAGATCAGCAAAACGGCGGAGAGAAGTACTACCGGATGAGATTCACAAAAGCATGAGACAAGCGAATCCCGTCATGGAACAGAAAAAGAAAAGGTGAAGCAAAGTCATCTTCTCTACCTAAGAGAAAGAATAATACCACGCCGGTAGGAAGAGGAAAAGGACGATAAACTAAGAGAAAGCGTCTTCAGATCTTGCTGTCGTCGTTGACGCTGTACTTTCGAGCGGTGGGGCGGCGCATCAGAAGCTGCACTAAGCTGCGCACGGGGGCTTCGATGAAAATGTACACGACATAGCCAAGGACGAAGGAGATGACCAGGTTCCCACCAAAAACAACCAGCTAGAGGAAGAAAAGACCGGTCAACTTTAAAACCAGACATCTGTCGGTCAAACAAATACAGACGAAAGGCAGGCAATGTGCCTGTAGCCTCAGTCTGCCTGTCAACTGGATTGCTTGCCACTAATTTCGTACCGTGTTCCAGTGGCTAAACCGGATAGTCTCCTCCCGACTCAGGTAGTAGATGCAAATGATGATGGGACTGATGAGATAGACGCTGTAGGAGATGGTGCTCAACGGACGCCACATGCTCCATCCCAGGACACGATCCACCCCCTTGACGGCTCCGGTCATGCAGGAATAGGCAATCCAAGCCAGCGCAACAGCCCAGGCAACGTGTGAGAGGCTGTTGAAGGCCGCGGCAGCGTCCACAGACAGCGGGTATCCGTTGAATCCCGGAACTAAACCAAAGACCACCACCGCAATGCTCAGCAGGGCGACGAACCAGCCGCAAATGACTGCGAAGAAGCCCAGTTTACGGACGGCAGCAGGGTCACGAAGGAAAAACGCGGCGAGGATTCCGATAAAGTAGGGCGCAGCGCGGCAATAGGTGGTGATGAGGTAGCTAGTGAAGTACTTAATGGTCAGGTCTTGGTCGAAAGCGCTGAAAAAGTACAATAAAATACAATCTTCAATCCATCCAGAATGAACAAAAACTCTTGCAAATATTGATGCATGCCTGTCTGACTAAAACAAAAGTATCGCCAATTTGTGACAGCCTTCGTATACCTTCATGCTTGTCTGCCTGCGTCTGCGTCCCTGTGATCGTGGTGCATCTTGGCCTTGTCTACCCACCTGTCTGCAGAATTTGCCTGGACATGTTTACGTCTGTGTGTTCATTTGTCTTATCTGTCTGTCGATGCCCGCCTCTATATCCTCATGTCTAACCGCTGCGGCAACATTTTGTACTGACTCCAAGTCAAACTCCGATCTCTTACCTGACATCGGTGGAACCGAATCCAACCAGGCTTGGCGGCAGTCCCATAACCTTGGAGATGACGCCCGCCGCGACGACAGCCGCTAACACACCTACGGCGCACAGGGCCACGCCGGCTTGCCAGACCCTGTATGGAACAGACCATACAGTCCATCAGCAAGAGATCAAAGACGAACGTCCAAAGTAAATGACCTACATCATTACAGGCAGCAACCATTAAAAGAAGGAGCCAACTGACTTACACGTAGAGTGCAACAACAATCAATGGAGCGATCGCAAAGAGCTGAAAGTCCACCGCGATGTACCAAGTCCACGGCATACACTGAAAAAACAAGCGGAAAAACATTACCACCTGACCTGATGTCTGACAATCCTGACTGATGTCTGCAGTTTTCTGTGTCTATCTGCAGACCGTTACAAATTCCTGTCTGTCTATTTGTCTTGCGTATTTGTCTTGCGTATTTGTCTTGCGTATTTGTCTGTCTGTCTGTCTGACAGTTTAGAACAGTCTAGGATCACCACATGACAAAAGCGTAAAGCAGGGTCACGTACCATCTGTTCGGGCTGGATGTAGTTGTTGATGTAAAAGGCGTTGCTCCAGGCGAGGGAAGAGCAGTTGCCCAACATCGCCTCGTCCTGCGGCCACAGCGGTCCAGAGCTGATATACTTGGTGAGGGCGGCGTAGACTCCCAAGATGATCATATAGACGGGGAAGAGTCGCAGGTAGCGGTTCAGGTAGAAGCGAATTAGCCGAAAGCAGTCAAAACCGGCCGCCAGCTCGCCCAGGAAACGGTACGACACCAAAAAGCCGCTAAAGGAAAAAAGGCAATTACGTTTTTTTAGCTGACAAAAATGCTACAGCTTTCGCAACGCAGCATACCTGAGAAAGAGGAAAGTGTCCACGGCAAAGGTTGACTGAACGATGATCTGCGCAAACAGTCCCTTCATCGCCTCTGGTAGCATCGCGAGGTTGTCTGCATAAGTAAAAGAATGGCTTTGCCACGGGTGAAGGATACACAAACGACACAGACAGACGGATAAATAGATAGACTGACAGACAAGGACAGCCCTTAAACGAACTTACTGAAGACCGGAAGGCCCAACGCATAAGACTGGCCGAGAATGATCCACACCATAGAGAGCACCCGAACGCCGTGAATCCACCGCAACTCCCCGACAGCCGGCGCAAGACCACAACCGAATAGCTTTCGAGTATTGGAGATTGCCGACAGACTGATGCAGACACGTCCAAGCACGCTCCGGCCGCCGTCCTTCGTAAAGTCCAGATCAGTGTCGCTAGTGTTGGTGTCAGACAGAGGCGTATAATTGCTGGCAGAGTCCATGTTTCGCTCCAATGGGTCGGAATGATGGCGGAAGAAGCCGTTGGTCAGGACGTCATAGAGGGATGCGATCAGGACAATGGTGGCAAAAGCGACGAGGATGACAATGACGGTGATGGCAGGTCCGTCCATGGGAATCAGCCGGGCAGGGCATTTCACATCGGTGATGGATAAGTTTTCGTGACCAAGATCGGGAAACTTTGTCACTAGCGCCGCAAGAGCTGAAAAGCAAAGGCAGGATTGAAAGAATGTCCCGACAAATCCTCAGGCAGTGCCTTCTACGCCAAAAAGAACCGGCAGGTAAGTAAGCAGATGTCCACAATAGACACGTACCAGTATGACAAACAGGTACACAGACAAGCCAACAGGTAAGACGAGACGAGGTAGGCAGACAAATGCAGACACAAGCAGAGGCCGACAGGCAAGCAGACGCACACGCAAGACACAGAGACAGTCTGCGCCTACCAATTTCAAAGAGACCACGAACATCATTCGCCGAGCAAGAGTCAGGCACGCAAACTCCAGCACGAAGAGCCTTCGGGATTTGCAAGAGTTCTGACACCTACACACCAACAATGCAAATCAGATTAGCTAGTATAAGGGCTGCACGGAAAATTCCACCCGGAAGGAAGTGTCACTGACCCGTATCTTCGCCACCGAATAGTTTCCCGGCTCCTCCACGCCCACGGACACAAGGCAGTACTGACCGACCAGCAGTTTGGAGGCGGGCGTCGGCTTCGAGGAATTGCGGTACTGGGAGATGTTCATGCATTCATGGAAAGCGCCTAACCAGGTGATGTCGCCCTCCAGGATGGCGCTCGGCGGCTTCGGCTGCGCATCCACAACTGCAATCACAAAAAATATGGATCAATAATCGGCCAAACAACAGACAATATAGAACGAGAAAGCGGAAAAAACAGAAAATCAAAACTGCTAACGTGAACAAACAGTAAAGGAATCATTAGGCAGTCTCCTTGTAAAGCTACATGCTATTCCAATGTATAAACGTCAAGGAAATTGTCTTGCAACCTACATAAAAATCGAAAATCTAACAGAAGAACTTTACTCACATCGAATTAGCCACTCCGGGGTGTTTTCGGGATGCTTGATGTCGACAAATCCATAGAGGGTCATGAGGGAGGAGAGGCAGTCACCGGAGATGTTAACGGCAGGAGCCTCCACCGACTCCTTCATTGCCCCGAGCAGGGACGAGGAAGGAGACCCTCCAGCTGCCGCCTGAACGGTCATCCAGTTGAGCAGAGCTGCCGTCCAGGACTGAGCAACCTTCTGGTAGGAATGCAGGGCCTGATGGAAGTTGTTGCGGGGAAGTCTTGACGAACTCTTTCCGGTAGTCGTGATGGTTTCTATATCAACGTCGTACCCCAACTCCTCCGTGCTGTACGCCGCCCCGGTCCAGGCCACGAGAAGGAAGACGGCAAGCCAGCACCGCATTCTAAAGAACATGAAGGAAAAAATGGCTGTAAGGAGGGAAAAAAACATGTGCGAGATGATGAGATTGAAGCGGACCAAGCAATCACCTGCAAACGACTGATCTGGTTCACGCACCTTGTATCCACGAGTCAGTCTCTGCGAGCAAAAGGAAATTTCCCACGCACCTACCAAAGAATGAAATGCGTAAATGAAACAAAACGTGTGTGTTTAAAGACGCAAGTTAAAAAATATGAAGGAGTTGGAAAACTTCGGGAAGAGAATGAAGTCTATTTTTCACGAAAACCCTGAAAGAGATAGGGTACAAACCTGCAAGGACTTGATCCGATTCAGATTAGTCGGCCCGTTCACACCAGCGAGGAAGGAACAAAATCAATACGCACCGAGCCACCGATGCGACTTCGGGAGTAAAAATTGGGCGCAAGAATAGAATGAAAAATGAAGGCAAGGCCGGGAAACATTTGGGGAAGGTCGAAGGAGGAGAATTCCGCTGGAGGGCAGAAAAAAAATGCCAATAACCTCGAGTTGTTTTGATGTGATGCACGCGCTGTCGTTGTATGCAAACAGCTGATCAATCTGCGAGCATGAATAGAAAGCGGTGTGGCTTCCTGGTCAAGGCCTTATCAAGATGGGTTGTTTCTACATCATCGTGCTGATTTCCCATTGCGATAACGCTGAGTGAGACCTACGGGCTACAGGGACGGGTGAGTCATGCGCCGAATTGCAGCCCGCCTAATTTCTGAGTTTAAAACTTTTAACTTTCAAATCTCTCACTCGGATCTGCACCCTGCGGATTGTTGGTCTTTATTTGAAATTTACTTGTTCGTCAAGGCTTATCAATAATCCATGTAATCCAGGTATAATAATTTCTATCAAAAATGGCAGTACAAAACAGAACGGCAGTTCGCGGAGCTCTTCTCCTGATTTACGTGATTTACGCAACGTGAAATGACAAAACTCTTAATTTGTTAAGAAACGTATTGTCAACGTATGTAGAGTGCAAGCACTTTCTGTTAAAAATGAATTTCCCTCATAGACTGAAAATACGAAACACTCAAGATATTAAAAATGCAGACAGAATAAATTGTTTTAAAAAAACAATATATTAGCGCCACCTGTAGGAGGATTAAATTTAGGGCGGAGTTCGGCTGTGATAGTACAGCGAATCAGAGCGCGCGTGACTCATCGAAAATATTTATCAAGCAGTCGATAGAAATCAATCAACTTGATGAAAGGAGCGTCACTCAATGATAGGGCAAGTCCTCTTTTGTTATTAAGTAATTTCCCTAATCATATGAACACTCACACAAGTGGTTTCTACTCTCGTCCCATCATAATTGTTTAAACCGGTCATCATAAACCCTTTCCTGCCTCTCGTGCGTCGCTCTTGTCATCATAATGCTGAACAATTTTGCTCTCTGGTCAGACACCACACACAATTTCTCTCCTCACATGCAACTTTTTCCTTTCGCAGAATTTCAACCCCCTTTCCTTGCAGATAGAGTATGAAATGACCTCATCTGACTACTAAACCCACCTTGCTTTGCCTGGAGGCTTTGTTGTGCTTTTTTTGCATCGTGGATCTGTTGTCTTTTGCAAACTGGATTACCACCGCCGTCAACACTCATCTGTTTGCAGCAAAAGAAGAACGTTCTCCTCGTTGTCTCGCTGTGATGGGCGCTCAGCCGAGCAAAGACACTGCAGCAACGGTGCAGCAGTCACCAAGAGGATCCACTGCTTCCCTCATCAACAACGTTCTCACGCAATCGTCCCTCAGCCTGCGGGATAATCTCTGCGCAAAGGGGAGCCGCTCGCCGTCTTTGAAGGCCAAATTCCCCGCAGGAAGCAACATCTTCACGGAGCATAATGGTGAGGATTGCTGTTGTTTCCCTGTGTGATTGTGGAATTTGTCGGGCACCGTACTGGTTGATTAGTTGATTTGGTGCTTTGTGCTGCGTTGCAGTTTGTATGGTGGTTAGGGCTTGATTGATTGATTACATGGTCTGTTTTGCGGTGTGGGATTTTATGTGGTGTAGCAGTAATTGATTGATCGATTCGGATGATTTTGTCTTGACATTAAATTCGCAACACTTGATTGCAATGTCGTAAATTCATAGTGTGGTATTCAATGTTAACTTATGAATAGTTGGAATAATGTGCTGCTTGGATCACATGAATCATGTGAATGCTGTATTGGTTTTTTTATATTTTGGTCGATTTTTGTCATTTATTCTGTTGTGCGTAGGAAGATAGAACAAACTAATCCTTGATTGATTAGTTGGTTGACTATTTATATTTGCTCAGCTCATAGTGTAGTAGATTGATTGATTGCAGTTTTTCATGTGCTTAATTTGCGTCATGTAATGCGTGGGGTTCCGTTAATTGATTGACTTTGACGTTTCTGTTGAAAGTAATTTTTTCAACCAACGTGGGGATTTATTTAATGAAAGAACGACATCACACTAAAAAAAGAAAGGATTGTGAGATATTTCAGGTTTACGTCCTAAGAATTTTTTCGTTGCTGTTCTGGATTTTCTCAGCAGACGCCTTGGGCAAATTTTGTCCAGCGAACCGGAGAGTTCAATCGCTTGTGGATGCGAAAACCGGTAGTCGGATCGGAAACTTTTCCCTCGTCGTCGTGAATGTCGACGATCGTCTCGTCATTCTCGGTCGACTCAATTTTCGCTGAGTTTTGCTGCTTTTACGGCGGGCATTAATGAGGCATACACTGTCCGTTTGCCGCAACTTGCCACCGATATGACCCATAAATAATATGTATCCACTTTCCACCACCGGAGAACGAGGGAGCGACCGATCGCTGACCGGCGTTATGAGATTTTCGCATCAAGCCGGACGAGTTTTCATCGACTTTGGTGGAGATGGAGGCACTCTTTGAATAGGTCGTTACTCGACTTATCGTACACGTGTGGAGATGTCTGTCGCTCCTTTTGTCAATATATCACATTTTTGCCCTCCAGGAGAAAAAACCCAACTTCGGGTACTTGGATGGATCACGTGTCTGCCTGCCTACTTTATCACCTCTTCGCCTGTATGTTTGCCTAACTATGAACGTATCTAATGTTTCTGTTTGTCTGCCCGTCTGTCTATCTGCCTATCCGTTTGTCTGCCTGTCTGTCTATTTGCCTATCCGTTTGTCCGTTTGTCTGTCTGTCTGTCTGTCTGTCTGTCTGTCTGTCTGTGTGCTTCTTTATCTCTCTTTGTCTATCCGTCTGTCTATCTTCTCTGTCTTCTTTGTATCTGTTTCTCTGCCTGTTTCTCTGTTTGTGATAGGGAGCTGCCGCGGTACACTAAAAGGATGAAGCGATGGAAGGTGTTGAGTTGCACGCGGCGGCTGTTATGGACGAACGGACGCGGGATTAAGGAAATCGAATTTCGCTGTGTCTCTACAATGTCTCGCTCTCTGTGTTGGGTGTTTGTCTTGTCATGGTGGGATATAGGCCACTTTGTCGATCAGGAATATATGTATTGGGTGTGGATATTCCTCACAAGGGGAAGAAGTAGTCTAGAAAGAGAGGCGCTCGTCAGTTCCGTCTTGCTGGTTATTTGGCGTTATTTTTTGAGTTATGACTTTGACTTAAGACTTGACCCGGTGTCTGTGTGTCTTTTCTTGTCTGTTCGCTTCCGTGGCTTAAGTCAACAACTTACTGTTTTTTGTAGTCGAATTACCATGGCGAGGCGGGAGTGGTTAAGAGGTAGTTAAATGTTACACTGGGAAGCAGACAGACAGACGGATAGACAAACATACATAGATACAGACATGCATACAGACAGACAGAACAGACCGACATGCATACAGACAGACAGACAAACAGACAGACAAATAAATAAACTGGGAGATGGACATTTGATGAAGCATGATTGATTGATATTATCAATTTCTTTCGCCTACTTCCCACCGGGCTTTTGTCTGAGTAACAATCTGTTTAGTTGCATAAGGGGTGTAATTAATTATTGACAAAAGCAATTCCACTTCTCATGCATGTGCGTGTGCGATGTCGTCTTGTTTAATTTCTCACCACCTCAAAAAGCATTTGAGAAATTTAGCGGACAGACAGCACGAGCAGCAACAGCAGCCGACAGGTGCAAGTGTGTTAAACAATTTATTTGCTTAGGATGTTGTGGCGAGCGAGCGGTGTGATAAAAAAGAAAGTCGGATCTCTCGATACACTTTTCGGGCGGAATAATTGTCTGTCTGTCTATTTGCCTGTCTATGTCTGTAAAGTGAGAGTCAAAAAAGTAGGTCGCATCGTTTATACCCATTTTGTGTGAGTGTGTGATGTGACACTCTCCTCCTTTCAGGCGCGAATTTTCATCCCTTTTCAGCAAATTTACGCCGACGACTGTGTCTATCTGCCTGCCCGTCTTTCTATGAAGGCTTGATAAAAGCCGACCGGACGTTCGATCGACTCTGTTTCAAAAGATGTGTTCCTCCTTTCGTTTCTAGTATGCAAACGGAAGACTGGCAGGGATGGAAGACAGGAAGGAATAATGTCTGAGAGAGGGGAGAGAAAGAAAAATGGTCGAGGCGATTTTCGGTCGCTTTGACTTTGCGGTAGTATTTCATCATTATGATCCGTTGACGGTCTTCATTGTAAAGGAATGGTAGCCTGAATATTGAAGGAAGTTTGGCAAAAAATGGGCTAAATCGATATTTAGAATCTGTTGTGAGGACCGTTACCACTTTCGTCTGTGTTTCGTCCCTGTCTGCTTGTCTGCACGTGATTCTGTTTCTCTGCATGTCTGTCTGTCTGTATGTTTGTCTGGCTGACTGCCTACATTTATATGTTTCTGTCTGTCTGTCTATTTATCTGCCTGTCTGATTTTCTGCTTGTTCTTCTGCCTGCGTGCCTGCCTTGGTTACCGGCAGTCGACTTGAGTCTTGTATGTCTGTGGACTTTTCATCAGGCATGAGTGTCGTCTTCAGCCTTGTCAATGAACTCGTTTTTCTTGCTTGTTATTTCTGTCTGCTTGCTTACTGCGCTATTGTCTGTCAGCGAAAATATTGTGAATTGGTTCAGCGTATCTGCAATGCTATTTATGCAGCATCCCTTAGCGTTTTCCATAAATTTGACCGTCGATCGTCTCGTCATATGATGAATGAGCCGGGCTTGATCTCTCTCTCTCTTCTGCTTGCTTATCAATATTCATGGCCTCATCTCATCTGATCTCTCGGAGATTGCATCGTCGTGCAGCAGATCTTTGGCGAAGATTCTTATTTCGTCTGTGCTTTGCCCGCTCAGACATGTCACAGACAGACAGACAGACAAATAGGCAGACAGACAGTCACAAGTTGTGTACGTATAATCGTTGAGGGTCGCGGTAGACAATCAGGCGCGAGCTGGTCGCCGTAAGGGTCTTAGTTCCGCTTGTTGGTTGTCTGTCTGCCTCTACTTCGTAATCGTTTTTGATTTATGAGAACGAGCGAGACAGACAGTGGAAATGACGGCCGATTGTTTGTATTGTGGAAGGGGCGGCATGTGTGTGTGTGACTGGAAAGAGTCTGTTATTATCCCGTCGTCTGTGTTTGTTCTGCCTGTATTTCAATTGACTGCTGGGTGGAGTAGCATATATGACTATTTCTACAATACATTTTACCTAGTTATTCGACATCACAAAGATCGGCCTTTCTTAAATGTCTTTTTTTTCGAAAGTAAGTTCAAGTTTCTAAAGTTAATATTTATTGAGTGTCGACAATTTTATATTTATTTGACATTATTTTCCGTCCAGCTATCTAGTTACAGCTAGACGTGCTCTCTGTCTATTTGACTATGTGCCTGTTTGTGTCTGTCTTGTCTGTCTGTCTCTGTCTCCCTGTTTCTGTCTGTCTGTATGTCTTTCTCTGTCTGCCTGGCTTGGTGTGTCTGTCTCTGTCTGTCTGCCTGCCTGTCTGTCAGCAATTTGTCCGTGGTTGTCTGTTACATGCCCGTTGGTGTCTGCAAAGAAGATTGCGGCACATTTTAAAGTGTAATCTTGTGACTGCAATGTGAAATTGAGATTCGATGGACAGCAGCAGCGCCACACCAGTGGTCAGCCGGAAGAGACTTGAGCCGTGACGCTCGTCGACGACCACGCTCCGCTGAAGACAGACAGTCCGCTGAAGAGGACGATTTGTGAACGGAAAATTGTCATGGTCATATTATCGAGCACAGAATTCGTGTCTGCACATGTGTCTGTCTGTCTCTACTCTAGGCAGGCTGACCAGTGGTGAATGTGCAAGTTTGCAAATTCGCCTCTTGAAAAGTGAAGGTTCAAATCTCGAAAATGTGTCTGTCTCTCTCTCTGTCTCTCTCTCTCTGCGTGTGTGGTGGAAAATGAACTTGTCCAGTCAGCCGGCCGGCGGAGTGGGAGAAGTGTTTGTTCGTCAGTCAGTCCGTGGAATCTGGGAGGTGCATTTTCGATGTTGTGTGGCGGTGATGTTATGGGCAGAGAATCAGAGTACGGTCACAGTAACTCACAAGCAGGCAGACAGACAGACATGTATGGGGGGAGGATATTTGACGACGTGCTGATAGACCGGAAGCGCAGCGTGCGAAACTGCTAATGACGCCGGTTTGTTGTTCAATAATGTGCTGGTATGGTCACTGCTGGTGTGGGATTTTTGGCTGAGGAGAGGAGGATGTTTCAAAGTTGCGGCACGCCGGACGTGACTAGTCGACCGAGGGGAAAGGAAGGCAGACAGACACTCCATAAACTGTTGAATGGATCGAGCACTTTAACTTTTACCAAATAAACGTCTGCTTGTCTGTCTGTTTTCTTGTCTATCTTTCTTTATGTCTGCCTATCTCTGTCTGTCTGTTTGCCTTTTTCTGCCTGCATATCTGTTTATATGTCTGTCTGTCTGCCTGTCTGCTTGTTTATCTGCATCACTATCAATCTACCTGCTTGTTATTGTCTGTCTGACCTCTTGTCCTGATAGCTGTTTGTCTGGGGCTTATCTTTCTGTGCCCATTTGTCTTCAGCACCTCTTTAGCGTTCACAAAGCCCTGCTAATTAATTGGAGTATGATGTGTTTGGTCTTTTGTGTCGCCCTTAATTATCGCGCAATTGATGACGGATTCATTTTTATCACTTAGTTGATTGATTACGTTCCATTCTCGGCTCTCCTCGCCGGCAGTTCATATCTCCGTTTGTGTGTGTATCTATTTGTGTACTGGTACACGCTTTCTCCAATCCGTTTGTCTTCTTCAGCGCGGCAACCCAAGACAACAAGCCTCAATTGTTTTCTTCTTGTCTGTCTGCATGCATCGTCATTTCAAGTGGACGAGAGGCGGCGACCTAGACCTCTCGATGATGATCTTTCTCGCCGCAACACCGCACGGACCACCACAACGCAACATCTCGTTACCGTAACCCCACAATTGAGTATCTCGACTTGTGTCTACTGTATACCTGAGAGCTATGAACTTTAATGACCGCGTCAACCCCTTTTCGGAGAGATCTGTTGGTCGGTTGGATCTGGTGTGGCGGCGGTGGTGGTGTTGCGTTGTGGTGGTGTACTCATCTCGTCATCATCATGTCACGGTCAACTAGTGATATTAATTAGACGCGCGAACTCACTCACAGTCAGACAACTGCTGCTGTTGCTGCCTGGATGAATGGACGACGGATTGTATGCTCGATCGGAGGGGTTCTTCGCACGTTCTTTCGCTTTGTGCGCGGAAATCAAGAAATACATTCGAAGCGACATGTCATGTTTGTACTTTGATTTGGCCTGTCAAGGCAACTGTGAATTAGCACGCGTGTTGCTTTTTCTTCGTCTTTACGCATTTCTGTTCTAGTTATGGTGTCTGCCTGTGTGTCTGTCTTTTTCTTGAGTCTGTGTAGATGTTACTGTCTGTCTGTGCACGTCTCTTTCTGTCCCTGAGGTAGTTTTTGGAGAAACCGACAGACAGGCCAAGAACAGAAGCACGGACGGACAGATAGACAGACAGACAGATAGAGAGATTGGCAGACAGTCAGGCAGACACATAAACACAGACGTACTAACAGATATGCAATTAGACAAACAGAAAGAGAGACAGACTGCAAAGTTGCCATTGCCACAGAATCATTTTATTTATTGTATGCACTGTATAGTATGTAACCTCGATCTGTCGACAGGTCGGACAATTGAATGGGGGTTTTTCATCTTGGTTTTTTCGAGCTGTCCATTGAAGTGATCTATCGATGGTCATGTTTGTGTATACTGTATGTGTGTGTCGTCGAAATTTGACGGAAGTCGTGTGTTGGAAAATAGTGGCTGGTAATAATTGCGGCACGAATATTCATTCAAACATTGAGCGTTTCATTTTTTTGTGTTTTGCTGCCGGTGCGTTTTGCCCATAACTAAAGGTTGATGGAAGACGTCTCGAAAGGTGTCACATTTCCTGTGTTTTTCCTTGTGATGATTGTCATTGTGCCACGGAGGTGGCGATTTCGCTCGACACTTTGCATTATTAAAATTTTGTCGACCTCATGCAAAAATTGTGCGAAGAACAAAAGTGAAGTCGATGGTTTCAAGAAGACCGGTTTATTGTGTTGGTACATTGGCTCTTTGTAGAACGATAGACGTATAAGGGCAGACAGACAAGCAAACAGACAAGCAAACAGACAGTCAGGCACACAGTCAGGCAGACAGGCAGTTAGACAGACAAGCAGATAAGCATATTGACAGTCAGACATCGCTTTGTCAGTCTGTCGATGTCCGTGTATGAGAACAGGAAGGCGCACTTGAAAGTGCTAGACAGGATATGCATGTACATGTAATCTGTCATGGAAAATGGACGTTCGCACAGATTTCTCCGGCGTGGCTGTGTGTCCGAACTCTCATTTCCGTTTGAATTTTCCACTTTACGTTCCATCCCTCTCATTTCATCGCCGTATCATAATCTGGGCCAATTTTCCATCGCTCTCCCCTCGCCTGCTGCTTTTCCTAGTCCACTGGATGTGAGCTTATCTTGACTTAACGGCTTAGGCCTGAAACATGCATCTCCCGCAGCATGGATACACATTCAGAAGCCGCCAGCTTCATCCCTCGAGCAGTTTCTCAAGGGCCACGACATTTCGAGTACAGTACCAACTAAGGCCTTCCGGATTCTCAACTAGTTCGGTCCGTGGGAGAGGGAGAGGGAAGAAACGAATCTCATCGTGTGGATTGTCTGTCTGTCTGGGTAGATGTGTGTGGCGTTGATGTCTGAAAGTGATCCGATGGCCGTTAGTTTTCAGTTTTCAAGCATCACTGAACGTGATGATTCCTTCTTGAGTGCGCTGGAGGAAAGCGGAGTGCAAATTGGAGTTTTTAGGAATTAGCTGTCATGAGTGCCTGTAGAGGGCGCTTCTGTCGTCGTGATCTTCTACGCGCATCTTTTGAATGGGTGTAGCTCAAGTATCGGTTTGGTTTTCCCTTCTTACCCTCGTCTAAACCTAATCCTTGAATGAAGGATTTAGTATTCCCTCTCCAATTGATCCTCAGTTGTAAAAGATCCCGAAAAAGAAATTGAAAGGGCCCGGCTCAGACAACAAACGTGGAGAATGTACGTATGATGTTATTGAAACAATGTCGCTTGCTTTGTTTCTCTCAGGTGAAAAGAACCTGCTGCGCAACATGGATTTTTCTTGCATAAATTTTATGGCATCTTGTTATCCTTTGATTTGACTAACTCCACGTGTGATTTTGATTTGATGTGATACAGTGTGACTCGCGATCCAACCAAAACACATATGCGATAATGCACCACAGCGTAAGCCAAAACGGAGTATGCTTGAATGACAGAGAATACTTACACCCGGATCTGGAGAGATGTGGTATCTCTGATAGCTGCCACTGCCAGTCTCTCAATCTCTCTTGCAGTGAGAAAAACATACCAACCTGAGAAGAATTACTTGTTTTTCTCGCTCATAGTCTTGTTGAGAGAATTGCCAAAAGCTTAAGCATCTCGAGATATCTGCCTGCCTGTCTGTCTGTCTGTCTGTTTGTCTGTCTGTCTGCCTGTCTGCCTGCCTGGCTCTCTGTCTGTCTGTCTGCCTGTCTGCCTGGCTGCCTGGCTCTCTGTCTGTCTGTCTGCCTGTCTGCCTGCCTGGCTCTCTGTCTGTCTGTCTGCCTGTCTGCCTCCCTGGCTCTCTATTACTGTACTAGTGCTGTACTAGTACGATACTGGTACCTCTACTTCATATTGCTTTGATACTCGTACTACTGTGTTGCCGGATCTAATTGACGTCTTTTCGTTTTAATTTTACGTTTTTGCAGCTGTGAAAATGTGGGACAATGTCCTTTATGGACTGATCCGTCCACAGCCGTCCTCGTGACATGCCTGGATGTTTTTTGTTTAGTTGAACAGTGATGTGTGATTTGATGATGAATGATATATATTTCGTCTCAACGTTGCTTGCTCCGCAGTCCACACTACTGTCTCTCTCTCTGTCCTGTGGCTGAAAGAGAGAAGCTTCATTTCGCGGGAACCATAGTCTAGAGGAGCGGGAAACGCCGGCGTTGCAACTCTCCCTGAAGTTGATTCGCTTATGGTAGAAGAGAGCGACCCCGAGAGCTCTCTGCCTGCCTGCTCTCTCCGCTCTGGGGAGGATGGCGCGTACACTTTTTCTAAATGGATTATGACGCCGTTTTTTAACCTCTCACTCACTTGACTACTACTCTCTCCTGCCCACGCGCTACGCTAGAGTAACGCCGGGGAATGTTCCTCCTTGCGTCCTCCGCGAAGTTACCGACCGTTGACTCTCGCTCAAAGAGCCCTCGCGCGTTTTACGCCGTTTATTTGTGATTCCCGTTTTCGGACGCGGTCGAAACTCTATCCCTGATTGATTCCGGACAACTGTCTGTCTGCCTGCCTGCCTTGAGTGTTGCTTTTTTTGTCCGAGAGCGCGAACACACGAACGGACGGATTGGAATACTTTTTCCGGAAGGAATGTCTGCCTGTCCTGCCTGGATCGCTGAAATGCGAAACGGAAAAAGTGGAGGATGACTTAATTATCGATCGGCATGGAGCAGGCGATCAATGTCTTTGAAGCCTTCTGGCAGGGTAGGCACTGCTGCCATGTGGGGGGAGGGTTGGTGTTTCCGGGGGAGACATATCAAGCAGCCGGAAGCTCTTTTCCAGGGGAAGAGAGAGGCGATCAATTTTTGACCCAGTTTTCGGGTTCTTTCTCCCTGCTGTAGTTTTACCCTTGCATGCCTGTGTCTGTGCGGTTGACGGGCGATTCTGTGTGTGTTTGCCTGTCAGTTTGAGGGGGCGTTAACAGGCGAACCGGAAGACGTAAATGGCCTGCCGCCGTCTTTAGAGAATGTCTTGGAAGTAATCTTCCAGTCGTGTCGGCTGGTATTAGCGGTGGAATGTGGGTTAAACAGACATATGTCTGAACTGATTGAAATTGATTTTGATGCTACTTTCTAAGATGCGAATTATCTTTTAGGTACGCTGGATGATTTTCTGCGTGCCTGAATGTCTGTCTTGTCTGGTTGTCGGCCTACTCGTTGAGTCATGCATGTGTCTGTTTGCCTGTATATGCAGCTCCACACGTTAACTTGTCTGTCTGTTTATCTTTTCCGTCGTTGATTTGCCCGGAATTTCTAATTAACTGTCGTATTTGAACATTTTGTCTGAACTCGAACTCGTCTTTGGCAGTTTCTTCCCTGGTTTCTGAGTTAATGGCCATGTTCTCCTTGCAGAAGCCCTCCTGCAGACAAGGCCATTGCCCAGCGCGCCCGGATCCGGTGGAGTGGGACGGAGGAAGCTGTCGACTTCTTCGGAAGGTGTGGGTGCTATGACAGGTTCGACTTCCGACACGGAGAGCATTACGACGACGGCCAGCGGTTCCCTGCTGGATCAGCCGCGCTGGATGTCCAAGGAGAATCTTGTCTCGGACGCTGACTCCCTCAGCGATGACGGGACCACGATTTTTGTGGCGTTATACGACTTCCAACCGGTCGCGGATAAACAGCTCCTCCTGCGGAAAGGTTGGTTTTTATGGTGATATGTCTGTGTGCTTGTTTGTCTGTTTGTTGTCTGCCTGGTTGCCTCCCTTTCATGTTTCTCTACATGTATGCCTGTCTGTCTGTCGCTCTGTCTGTCGCTCTGTCTGTCCCTGTTTGTCTGTCTGTCCTGTCCGCATGTGTTCCTGCCTGTCTGCCTTTTTGTCATTGTGTCTACCTCACTGGTTCCTGCTTGTCTGTGTGTCGTTGGAACTGCCTGGTTGTCTACGCCTGTGTCTGAACGTTTTCTGTAATGCTTCCTTTCGTAACGATTTTTCCTCGTCAAATCTAAATGCCCTTGCGTAAGACTTAATTGATGGATCAGTTCACGGGAAAATCAGCGAATCGGTCAGCCCAATCTGCATACTCTGCGTTCATTCATTCCACCTAATGCCTTACGTTACGTGTGAGAGATTGTTGTTTTTAATTGACATATTTGCTTCTCACATCTAACACAGACTCCGGCGCGGCTTTTCCTTCTCTCTTATTATCACACATTTAACTTTTTGCTCCAGTTCCTCTGCTTTGCTGCACCGCACTTGCGATATGATTGCCTGTCTTGCCTGCCTACGTGCCGGAATTCAAGAGTCAAAAGGCACTTTTTTTGACGTGACCGGCAGTAGTTTATCTTGAGGAAGCTTTGCCTGACAGGCCAAACTGACAGACATAGACAGACAGCGAAGGAATATGGAGAGAGACGCATGAGCAGACACTTGAGTGACGACGTTATTAGCATCTTCGTGTTGCCTGCTAAGTGCCTCCAGCAGTGGCTTGCGTTTATTTCTTCCATTCTTGTGTTTATATTACGTCGATCGAAAAAACAAGGAGCATTTATGAATTGTGTTTGTTCTGACTTTTTTCGGTATTCTTTTCAGGTCAACAGCTGCGAGTGATTGCGCATAACTCAACGCAGGAGTGGTGCGAAGCAGAGCTCCTGACCACCGGAGAGGTTGGATGGGTACCCGCCAACTATATCTCTCCAATTTCTAGTCTGGAAAACTTTACCTGGTATGAGGCAATGTCTGTCTGAGGCAATGTCTGTCTGACTATCTGTCTCTTTATCACTCTTTCTGTTTGTCCGTCCGTCTGTCTGTCCTTCTTTCTCTTTGTCTGTCTGTCTATTTATCTGATTGCCTGTCTGCCTGAATGACTTCGTCCTCGTTAGACTGATTTGTCTGTCGATGTATTTGGGCCTTCCTGTTATTACCTCAGTCTGGGAGAAGTTTTATGTCTGACTCTTTCCTTGTTCTTTAGGTATCATGGCCGGATTAGCCGCAACGATGCGGAGTTCCTTCTGAGCAGCGGCATCAACGGCAGCTTCCTGGTGCGCGAGTCCGAGTCCAGTCAGGGACAATGGTCCATTTCGCTGCGATACGAAGGCCGGGTCTATCACTACCGGATCAACCAAGCCGCGGATAAACGGTTGTACATATCGTCAGAGAGCCAATTCAAAAGTCTTTCCAGTTTAGTCCGGCATCACTGCTACCATGCGGATGGACTGATTACCCATCTGCAGTTTCCTACGCCGAAGAGGACCAAACAGTCTCCCTTCTCTGTCAGGTATGTGTACTAACCGAAGTGTGTGTCTACTTGCTTGCTTATCTGACTGTCTGTGTCTTTGTTTGTATACTTGCTGGCCAGCTTTGCTACTGCGACTATGCCAGACTGCTTGCCATTGTCTCTGACAATCGGTCTGTTTGTTTGTCTGCCTTCCTGTCTGCATGTATGTCGATGCAGTAATCTGTCTGATATCTGCCTCTTTGTCTGTGTATGTGTGTCTGTCTATCAGTATATCAGTCTCTATGTCTGTTTGTCTACCTGTCTGCCTGTTGTTTGCCTGCCTTTCTGTCTGTCTGGTTCTCTGTCTGTCGCTTTCTGCCTGTGTATCTGTCTGTCTGTCGGTTCGTCCGACTAATCCTCTGTTGTTCCTTAGCCCCGAGTCAGACGAATGGGAGATTCAACGAACCGAGATTGTGATGCGGCAGAAGCTCGGTGCCGGGCAGTACGGCGAGGTGTACGAGGCGGTGTGGAAGAAGTACACGATGCGAGTTGCAGTGAAGACCCTCCGGGAAGACACGATGGCGCTGAAGGAGTTTCTCGAGGAAGCGGCCATCATGAAGGAGATGCGCCACCCCAATTTGATCAGCCTTTTGGGAGTGTGTACGCGGGAGCCGCCGTTTTACATTGTGACTGAGTTTATGCAGAATGGCAATCTGCTGGATTACTTGCGGAGGAGTGAATCACGCAGGCACCTGACCGGGGTGACGCTGATTTACATTGCTGCGCAGGTTTCCTCTGCGATGGCCTATTTGGAGGAGCGCCAGTTTATCCATCGTGATTTGGCGGCGAGGAATTGTTTGGTGGGGGACAGTCATCTCATCAAGGTGGCTGACTTCGGGTTGGCGAGGTATGTCTCAGATGGGAGGAAAGTTAAGGCAATCTGTATTTCTGGAATAGATTTTAGACATTCTAATAATATATATTTGTTTAGTTTAGTTTTTAAATATTTATAATAAGTATAACAAAGATTTTTAAAGATTTTTAATATTAACTATAATTACTAATATTGAATAATAATTGAATAATTATATATAGAACAATAGACTAGACGAAATCGTCCGACTCAAGACAGTTTAGGAAATGGAGAAAAGACATTATTATTAAGTAAAAAAATATTGATCTCATTTTGTCTTTTATTTTGTCTGCAGATTCATCAGGGACGATACTTACACGGCCCGTGCCGGCGCGAAATTTCCCATCAAATGGACCGCGCCGGAAGGCTTGGCCTACAACAAATTCTCCAACAAATCGGACGTCTGGTCTTTCGGTGTCTTGCTCTGGGAGATTGCCACTTACGGCGACTCACCCTACCCCGGTGTGGATATTGCCGATGTCTATCACAAAATTGAGAGCGGCTACCGGATGGATCCGCCGCGAGGCTGCCCACATCCGGTGTACCAGCTTATGATTGAATGCTGGCAGTGGAAGGCGGTCGATCGGCCCAACTTTAAAGTCATCAATCAACGCCTCGAGAGCATGTACCAAAATATTAATGCTGGTCTACCCGATGGCGATTCGAGGAAGGGATTGCCGATTGATGCAAGGTAAATTGTCTTACAGGCAGATAGTCACCGATGCATGCAGACAGACAGACAGATAAACTGAAAAACTGACAGATACACAGACAGACAGGCAGGCAGATACATAGACCCAATTTAGGCAGAAGATTGAGTTGACAGACATTCCAATTTGTTTTTTAGGTCATCTGGTCGGAAGAGCATGGGAACAACCAGCAGCCGAAAGTCCACCTCAAAGGGCCGTCGAAGCATTGCCGTGATGGACAGCTCGACGGTTATGACCGCCGGTCGAGTGTCTCCCCGCGGTCCCAAAACCATGCCCCCTGCACCGCCACGTCGCACCAGCTCGTTCCGCGACCGGAAAACCCTCATGAGCGGCGGCGGCGGTTCCAACGAAGCGTCCAAACTAAAAAATCTCCCGGAGGAGAATGTCGATGAGCTCAGCGACACCAGCGGCGGCGGCGGTTGCTGCGGTGAGGAGGAGTCCGAGGAAAGTCCGCGACCGGTCATCAAACCGGTTAAACCGCCCAAACCGGAACGCATAAAGCAGACGCGTGATGCGGACACTCAAGTAGCCTCGGTGGAGCCGCGGCAAGTGAAGGACACCATTCATAAGTGGGGAACTCTGCCGAAGGGAGCGTCTTCTAAGAGTAGCAGTGGAAGCTTAGTAGAGTCGTTTCGAAGGCTGAAGGCCACCCAGCCTGACGTCGTACCGAAGGAGGAGCCGCTGCCTGAGACAGATTCTGATTGCGAGTAAGGCGGCCACACTGAGGACAAGACAGGCAGATAAATTCCTACTCAATGAAAGATATTCAGATTGAAAGATTGAAGGCATTCAGACATTCAATATGACAAATACAGGCATCCAGACACTGAACATGAGAAATACGGACATTTAGACATTGAAAGAGGCAGACTTGGCGTACCCTATGCTCGCGATCTCAAGGGACACTTTTCTGCCCTACCCGTAAATTTTAACCAACCGGGGCCGTGCCTATCAGTGCCGTTCACCAAATTACCACTGTAGTGATAAATATGCGGAAAAGCACGATTGTACAATCAATCAATCGAGCACAATGAGCTAGCTGTACGAAATCAGCCAATCAGAGAACAGTGAATCAGACTGAACGTTCAATCAAGCGCAGGACCATGCCGAGAACGGCGGGGCTTAGCTGTCCCTTGAGATCGCGAGCATACGGTAGCTGCCGTGAGCGATAATCTGGCATGGATCATTCGAGTTACCACTCAAGCAGTAGGGCTAGGTTTTGGACAACCATTCAGGAATAGAATCTCGCGGTTTGCTTTTGAGGTATTATTGTAGCCAGTTGTTGATAAAAGAAATTAGACATCCAGTCAACGATTTTGGCAGTCATTAAATTCATATTCAGATATGATCGCAGACAGGTAGCACACTGCTGTTTAGACAAGGCACCTTGTTCAATACTGTAGGCATTCAGAACAAAAACGGGCTAGACAGTGACACAATAATTCAGGTGATTAGTCACTCAAACAACAAATCAGGCACTCATTCAGATAGAGTTTTAGCACTCCATCTCGTCCCAGCCTAGCTTTTTTTTTCCTTTTTTTTCAGTGGATGCGGAGCAAGTGACGACCACCGCGTACCCTTCCCCCTCCACTCCGGTTGCGGCGCCATTCCCAAATCTCCAACCATGTCGACCTCGGCCACGCAGACCAGTCCTGAGCCCGTTGGCCGGAATGTCCTCAAACGAGAAAAGTCCGACCTGGACAAGCCGGAAAACACCCAACAACTCCAGTCCATCCACAAAAAGCCCGCACCCCCTCCAGACAAACCGCAGTTTGTCAAATCCAAATCCACCAACCGTGTCGGTCAAATCGGCAAAATCTACGCTTCCGCTCCGGCCAACCAAGAACGGCCCAAATTCCGTCCACCCAGTCCGCCCAAATACCAACGTCCCTCCGAACTGACCGGAAGTAATCGAGAGAGTCCGCTTCCCCCACCACCACCGCCACCACTAGGTGGCATCATGGGCGTATTGAATGGAAATAGCATTCGCTTATCCAAACCGGTCCACAAAGAGCCCCTTCCGGTCATCTCGACCAAAATCATCGCGGAATGGAATCCGGTGGAAGTTTCTTCTTCCACCCGGTCCGCCGTGAACTGTGATGAAAACGCCTTGCCCGATTCTTCGCGAATCGCTCAAATCCGTCCTCCCCCGCCGGAATTTGACGAAATTGGTCATCACCGCTCCAGTTCCATGGGAGGAGCGAAACGGGTGACCGATAACGACTCGAAGACGTCGGAAAACCGGTCCAGCGGTTTCCGTCGGAATGACGCGTCGAAGCGGTCCAGTTTGGGCCATGCCGTTTCCTCAAACGCCATCAATGATGCCGGATCGCCGGAGGAGAATGGTACGAGTGCGATACGGACGTTTAAACTGCGGAGTGGCGGTGGCGGGACGTTAGATCGGAGACCTCCACCGGCGGGGAACGGTTTCCGATCAGTGACGACGGAAAACGAGGTGCGGACGTTTCAACTGGAACCGCCGAAAGTGCCGGCAAAAACGTCGAATTTAAGTCTGCGCCGACCGGTGGGGAAGATTCCGGCGACGTCGGAAGACCTTGCTGCGTTCGACGGGAAGAATTCGGAGGTGAATTTTATGGATTTCTTCCCTCCCCCGCCGCCGGAGTTTAGCGAGCCTATTTCTTCGTCCTCCGAGTCGTCGTCCGAGTCGTCGGCGGTGCGGAATAAAATGCAGCTGTGGGAGACGCGGAGCAGTGGGAAGAGACCTTCCCTGCCGGCGAAACCCCGTGGGTCGATGAAGAATCTATCGGAGAGGACGCCGATCGAGGAGGCTGGGCAAGTGACGCTGCCACCGTCGCAGGAGAGATTGTTGGCGGATTTACGGGAGGTTTTGTCGGTGTTAACGACGGCTAGTCCACCGGGGGATCTCTATGAGAGGTGCTCAGCGGTCGCGGCGTCCTGTTCGGCGTATCTGGAGATGATCACACCGCATTCGCGGTTTAAACTGCGGGAACTGCTGACCCAACTTCAGGCCACCATGGAGAAATTAATTGGTCACCGGGGCGCGACCCATTTGATGGACTTGCAGGCGGTTTTGAATAACATTGTCCAAACTGTCAGCAAATGATTGTCTTTTTTGTGGTGCTGTGTTGTGGGAGGAAATTCTACTGCAATTTTGATCTCGTCCAACCGCATCTACCAGTACGTACTGTACTGTAGGGAGGTTGCTTTTAAGGTTTGCACTTTTTGAAGTTTTTCGTTTTGGTCCATGTGTACTGATATTCATCGACTTGGATCAATTAAAGGGAACAAGAATTTTTTACGTCGACTTGTATGGATGCTTACCAAAGACAAAAACCTATGAAGAAGATGATATAACGGGAAAGGAAAAAATGGAATGCAATGGCTGTCATGCAGCAAGACATAAGAACCAGAATAGTGGTATTCGGGCTGGCACTCACTTTGCATGGATACTAATAGGGTATGAACAAAAGGGAAAGGGATCTGTTTATTGTACTATTCTTCTCGTTAAACTGATTAGATTCAATCCGTTGCTTCAGCAAACCACCTAACATATTGGCGTAAACAGTGTGAAATGTAATTGGGATGGAATTCTAAATTATCGATTAGCCACCCCTCTTCCCAATAGATAGTACCGGTACTTCTTGCACGGCAACACAATAGCCAGACGCCGGCGCTGTGTAAGACTGTAGTAGCGCTTGACGGCGTTGAAACTCGTACTCTCATAGGCAGGGACACGCTCGCAATTCCGGTCGTCACATTGTCTTTTTACAACTCTCATCACTTGCGCCGAAGCATCTAGGCAAATTTCAATTTGTAGGATGACATGAAAATGAACCAAAATAAGGCCTTTGACCAATCCATTCTAATTCATCCTTAAAGCGGTGGAATGCGGTCTTCTCATCTCCCCACCCGCAGAGCATGTCCTTCTTGGCCACTTGGTTTAGTAAACGCGTAGTGCTAGAAACCGTTTGTATTACACGCACAGTTTCACAAAACTTCGGGCGTGTTTTGCGTTCTTTGGAAATGAAAAATTATTCACATTATTCGAACTGTCGGTCTCCAGTCCGCTATGTGAAACAATAAACGCACTTCACTTTGTCCGTTGCAGTGCATTTCGACGCAAGATTTCACGAAACAACATTTCAAGAATCAAATTTTAGGATCAAAAGCGCCGAAATACTTTTTCCAGAACTTCCAGAAGCTTTTGCAGACTATCCGACGTCCTGATAATTACGTCATCAAGGTAAGAGAGGGTCTTGACCCATATGTCGCGAGTAATTTCATGACCAGCCCGACTTAACTGGTGGACGTCATTTGTTTTCAACACAGCTGTTCTTCACGGTTGCTCACCACTGCGCGGGCAGTTGCGCACAGTTGCTCAATTGCTCAGTTTATCAGTTGCTCAAGGTTGCTTAAGGTTGCACACCATATACTACGGTTGTTCACCGCTTGTAACTGCCCACCCCTCATGTATTCGGACTATACTGTATGTTTACTTGATATTTGTGTGTTGTCGGATGTACAGTCGAACCGGAAGTTTTCGGCTGGACAACTGTGATCTGCGCGAACCTTTGTGCCGCGACTGGTTCTCTACGTCATATACTCGTACTGCGTGTGTTTTTCGTAATCAGTTTAGTTAGTTCTTCATTTCTTTTTCATTTGAAAATTTTTTAGTCCTCATCGCACCCTTTCCTTTTTCCTTCGGAGCTCCCGCTCCTCATCGTTTCGTCGTTCCATTTATGTAATGCCAATTGTCTCAGATTGATACGAAAACTCCACTTCCGGTTTCTTCCTTTCGTTGGCTTTCGAGCAGTAAAAAATAGACGCGATAAACAGCAAACCAGTAAAAACTTGTGACATCATTCGTTGGAAAATAGTTTGGCACGTTCCATAAACCAAACAGCAGTACATTGTATTCAACGAATTCATTACCCGCCTTGAAGGTCGTAATTGGCTTTGATTCCTTAATTAATGAGCAGTACCAAAAGCCGCTTTACAAATCTATTGTAAAAAAGTTCCGTACTCCTGCCAGGATCTGCAAAAAATTGTTGAGATAAGGAATGGTATGGCGGTCAAAAAAAGTTTAAGCGTTGAGGGACGTCATGTCCGTACACATCCGTTTGCCGTTCCATTTTGGTACAAGATGCACCGGTGATCGCCACGGATTCCGAGACAGCTGTATCACTTTCTCGGCTATCATGTTCTTTGTTTGACGTATGACTTTCTGTTGATTCTTTTGTGACCGCCGGTAATGAATCCTTATAATAGGTTTGATTTCTGATTTTAGTTTGATGGAGGAAAAGCTCCATTTTCGCTCCGCCCTTCTTTTCTCCATCCATATGAAAAAGTGTGCCGCCATTAATTTGCAAAGCATGCGCCGCCTTCATCCCGTCAGTAGTTTACTCGTCACAATAATCAAATCTGTCGACCGGTACCTCACTGCAGGAGTAGTCCCAACCAAACAAGTTCGAATCCATTTCCTCTTGTTATGTGCAGCAGCTGTTATCTGCGAACTAGACCACCGCCACACTGATGCTGGAGAAACTCCATTACAAAAAACTTGCGAGAAGAAGCACACACCTCTGCCGAGCCATTGCTTAGATCATCTGGGCCGTCGCGGGAACACAGAAGCGAGGGTGGGGGAACAATCCGGTTATTGGCAATGTCCAAGAGTACTCCAACAAATTCTAACCCGTTTTAGCTAAGCACAGCATCATGTTGTCGATGACAAAATTGCTAAAAATGCAAAAAAAAACGTGACCGGAATTTACAGCTACCTTCACTCCTAATTCCACGTATGTTAGAATTATTTTCTTATCCGCTTCCTTTGCTTCCATACTGTACGCGCAGACGGTAACACTGAGACCCCACAAAAAGCGGTTGTTGACCACAGAAAACTTTCACTGGTGTCGAGGGGGGCAGTCGCCTCTATGCGGTTCAGTTTGAAATTGATGACCGGTACACCGTAAGATATGACAATCGGGTTCTCACCGTCAAAAGTCACTAAATTTCTGCTATCAGTCACATCTTTACCCGCTGCCGTAATTGGAGTCGACCTCCGCCCTCCTCGGTAGCGGAACTGTTTTTGGTTTCCTCCTCGATGGAGTAAGTGTCGGTAGTTTAGCTAAATTTGCAAAAAAACGTTTAATCAGGAACCGAGCGGCCATCCACTCCATCAGAGTAAAGCATGTGGATTATCTGCACCGGTTGTTCTGCAGTCTAATTTTTCGCTCCGGCTGTATCTTGCATTTGCTTTACCAAGCCACGCATTTTATGATTTATTTCACCCCGACTTTCGTCGGCCTGGTTTTACGGGCAGTGACGCTGGATTTGTAATCCGCCACAGCTGTAGCAAGTCAGAGGGGTGGTTCCACTGGCTTTTGCCACCGTATCCGTCGAAACAATAACTTCCGTTGATGCGAGTAGGGTATCATCTCTTGACTTTTTAAAAATGTCTTTAACTTTTGGAAGCCATTATCAAAATCAGATCAACCGAATTAATTTCTGTCTTGCCGATTTTTGCGACGAAAAGATTGGAAGGCCATTTTCATGGCATATAAAAATGACATAGGTGTATTTGCGTGAAAAATACAAACTCGAGACATCGGCTCCAGATACAATCTGTTTCCGCATCTTTTTGATGTCATCATTATTCATCTCACGGTTAAAATTGTCACACAGAGTGAAGACGTCGTTGAAGTTTTCCTCAACAGGTTCTTCTTTGACCATTTTCCGATTGTTCAGCTCCCGCTTAATTTGGGCCTTGTAGTCCTCTGCTTCAAAGGGTTTGATGATTGCAGCGCGGAACAGCGTGAAGGCTGCCGCACCGTTGCGCGTCTTTTTTGCGTACCAGCTAGCTGCAAACAGGAACAAGTAAACACCGACTTGTGACAATTGTCAAGTCCCATTTGTGAGCCCTCTCCGCGGTCTCGAATCATCGAACTCACGCCGTCACATTCTCCCCGCTTTGCCGCTAAACAACAGTGTTTGCAGATCATTTATTACCACCAGCGACTTCACCTCCTTTCCGAGCTGTTTGGTGTCGAGATTGATCGTGGGCGTCTGGTCCGGCATCGTGATACCGAACGAAAATCAACAAATAAAGGCTGTCTAAATTTGCCGGTAATCCAGATGGTATAGGAAATTTACAACGTTAGCAAAAGAACTTTTCGGAACCAGTGAGACTCCGTTCTCCCTTCGAGAACCCGGGAGTCCTGTTGATTTTGTGATACACGATAATTTTAAAGTACCGCTTTTCGGAATTATTACTTGCACAACGAATTGAGGGAAGCCGAGATAGCAAGCCGATGAAAAGTAGACTGAATGAGAAGTTAGAAATCCAGGCGAGAAGTCAAGTCTCGAATTGAGCTTCGAAGACCCACCTTTATCGGACAGACATGGCTACAATGTAAACAAGCGCGTTCTTCAATCGACACGGAAAGCTCATTCGCACAATACATGAACGAGAACTACAACACGAGAATTACAGTACGAATTCATGTGAGCAACATGTGGCACATGAGAATCAACCTTGAAGTATTGACCGGCAAATCACATCAACAAATACGAACGTCACACCTAGTTTATTAGTATTACATAGTAGTACATAGGAACGCTTGTTGTATAACGCACAAGCACAGCGTGAATTAATAATTGTAGAGTTTCGGAACGCATTTTCAGTCGTGTGTACTGTACAGTAAAAGTAGAAAAATGTCTCTTAAAAAAGGTATAAAGGTGTATCACAACTCTTGCTTATCAACGAAGAAACCAGTCTGAGTCCAAACTGGAAATGCTGTTATTGTTGAAATGACCGGCCCGCAGGAGCGCCACCAACCGGCAGACGTTGGATGAGTACGTGCACACCACATACTCCGACATGGCCATCAGGAACATGGATATAATTATCTCCCGGGCGTGGAGAATCCGTGTGTCTTGTGAGAACCAGTCAAAACCCGCCTGGTTCGTGTGAATGTCCCGCGGAATATTCCACGTGCCTAGGAACGACAATCTAGGACTTGGTCAAATGATTACGTAACATTAAGTCCATTAACAATTTGCTCTGATATTTATCGTAGTTCAGTTTTGTAGTAATTAATCATAAGATTTTTAGTTTGACTTTCGTTCCAAGTCAATTTAGTTTCGTCAGTAACGGACCTTTTTTCCCGAAACGACAACAATAAAACTAACACTCCTTACTGCAAGTTTCAATTTATTGTTTAGCCCTATACTACAGTAAGCTATCGTTTTATCTGAATCTTATTCGGAGTTCACTGACTAATGTGGTCAGTATGTTTAGTTTAGTTCTTTCAGAAACTCAAAAAAAATTAAATCTAAAACCACAATTACTGTACTGTCGCGATTCTAACGGCCAGCTTAGCCCCGCCTCCCCCCCCCCTGCAAGACTCTGTGACGTCACGGATTCAATTCCAGTCCGGCCAGGGCCCGGGGGTCGTAATTTACTATTAGGGCCAAAAAAACGGCCGTTAGAATCGCGGGAGTACAGTACTTAAACTTTTAGTTTAGTTAGAGTTTAGTTGTGTCCGTAACTTACGGAGGTAGTTAAGTTTCAGTCCAGGTTAGTTGTCTAATTTTTATTTTCCCAATTAAATCTTTTAAATCGCAATTTTAACTTTAGTTCGTTTCCAAAATATCTTTTCTTAGATTTTAAAATAACTAAAACTAGAAACTTCAGTTGGTAAGTTCTTTAATTGAGGCTTATTTTTTCCATCCTACCGACGTACCTGCATTGTCCCCACCGAGTCGTGCGACCTCGCTCTGGAAGTCAGTGATACGGAAGCAGTCACCGGCAACGGCTTTGAACTGCCGCGAGGCTTCCTCATCGTCACTCAGCAGCAGCAGTGTCCGCGAACAAACTCCGGGGTTGTTGAGACATCTCCGTTTTAAGGTGCGGTAGAAGAGCACGACCGGGAAACTGGCGGCTTCACGCTCCGTGATCTTGTCACCGCGGCGAATGTGTACCGTCACGAAGGCACCATCGAAGGCGACCAGGTTCATCCAGACCCTCCGGATCAACTCTACCAAATCCGGCTGCGGGATCAGTAAGGCCCGAGCAATAACCGACTCTTTTTGGAAGACATATGGTATGCCAAGTTGGCTTTCGATGTCGACGAAACCGCGGAAAACGCTCCAGTCGGGAGGGTTCACATTCAGCTTGAAGTGCGCATGAGTGATTCCGTGGAAACGGATGGTGCCGTCAGCGGCGACCTGCGTAGTTATAGCACACAATTACGGATATATCAAATGAGACACTGAGACAATCGCTTGACATCGATGATGGACAGACAGACAGACACTCAGAAACTCAGATACTCAGGCAGGCAGACAGACAAACAGACAGACAGACAGACAGACAGACAGACAGACATACAGACAAATAGACAGGCAAAGAGATAAACAGACAAACAGAAGGACTCCCAACTTAATTTTGTCACAAGAAATGAAATGGAATTTTAGCGCACCTTCAACTGGACATCGTTGACGGCGCCCTTTACGGCCAATATATTGGGCGAAACAACAGGCTGGGTAATGGAGCATTCACGGGGGAGTAAGCCGTCAGTAAAGTCGCGAAAATGATCGCGCCACGCCCCGTAGTTCCACCGGTCGCCGATCAGGTGGATACGTCGGGGGTCCACGCTCTCCTGGGCGAGGAAGAATGAACCGATGACGAGGTTGACAGCGTTGGCGAGGCCACGGGTCTGGCAGTCCTCGCAGTCGGCCGGACGGATGTTGATGTCAGTAGTGATGGAGGCCTGCAGGGAGGGGCAGTTCTGCCAGTAGGCTGACTGGAAGTCGCGAACCTAAAACAATACAATGGACAATAATTAGCCCACCAAAAACCTTTATGCAATACCATGATAGCACATGAAGCTTCATAGTACGACCTACATATATACTGCCGTACTGGTTCACAAGAGGCAAGTATTTCCCACTCTTCAATCAGAAATTACGGTCCATTTTTGGAGAATCCGGTGGATTTCAAGGAAATAGCTATTAATAGGAGATACTCAGATACCAAAGTTTAAATAATATATATTACGTAATATATATTTCCCATTATAAATAGCTATCTCCGATGATTAGCTATTAGTAGCTATAAAGATACCGATAATCAAAAACCAATGACCAAAAGTTTAAACAAAATCAAGATAGATTATTATATAAAACAATTTTTACTTAACCTGTTTTGAAGTTCCGATATTGCCTTTTCATAGAATTATAAACGTTTCGTCTTCTTTGGCACGGAGAGATCCTTTGAAATGGAGTAAAGTTAGGATTTTAGACGAGTCATTCGCAGACATTTGTCCTTCTTGTCATTGCCGGGGGTCTCTGACTCAATTTGAACAATACGGCAGTATCTACTCGCATGTCGCTCATTACATCAGTTCCGTTGAAGCGTTTCTGCCAGACGGTGTCAAATTCGGCCGGCTTTTCCTGCTTAAAGGAACCATCCGACGAGAAGGAGGAGGAGGACGTGCTTCGAAAGAGCACCGCTGCGCAAGTGAAGGGTCCTCTGTAGGTCAATTCCTCCAGGAGACTCGCGATGGTCAATGTCAGTCCGCCGCTTCCCGAGTACGGCTTCACCCAGTGGTATGTACAGAATGCAATGAGCAGGACACCGAAGATTTTGGTACGTAGTCCGAGTGTCCGGGTGAGGTTGTCCAGGCGTCGACGAAACCGGTATTCCACTCCCAGTTCCCCAAACTCGCGCCAGAGGAAGGCCCAAGGTGAACGCATCATCATCATCGGGACTCCCGGGATGTCCAAGGGAACCCTACCGAGAAAGATGCAAACAATTAATCACAGAAAAGAGTATTTACTCAATTATTACTAGTACTATTAGTACTACTAGTATTATTACTGATGTTATATATGATTATTTTGATTATTATTATTATTGTAGTAGTATTACTAGTATTACGCGTAAGGAGCATTACTCATTATTGTCAGTACCACCACAATATATTTGTTGGGATTCCATCATACTGTATATATCGTGGTACCGCCCCCCACCCTTTGAGCACCCGGGTCTTCGTGCCTGAATTGATTGGCTGATTGATGAAAGCGTGATGGCTCATCAATAATTTTTTACATTACAGTAGTAACTAGTAAATTACGATGCTTCGTACAACGAGTAATTCCCCATGCAACTTAAAAAGATTAGATTTCCTGTTTGAAGTGACAATTGAAAAAGTCTATTCGTATGAAGCAAAGGCCCTGCCAATTAAATGACTGATGACGCAACATGCAACATAATTGACAATCAACCGATCAATCACCCGAGTGAACAGTAAACCTTGCGGCCATTTTGCCCACGCCCTGCGGGTCGGACCCATTGTGTCGAGACTTGCACTTTTCTTAAATAAATGTTTCTATCGATTATTAAAAAAATGCCTTGTAATGGGATGACTTTGTAGGCCAACCAAGAATCTTTGCCGAGCTAATGAGAATGTGCCTCTCACCAATGCGATTGCTTACTTTAAATTAGCGGACGATTAAAAGGCGTCGCATCACGTACAAAATAGTAATGATCATTCTCTATTTTCAAATAAAGAGAAAATCCTGGCTGGAGACGAATTTTAAGAACAACGGTTTGCGATTCTGTCAAATTGGATTGTTTGTTACTTTGTAGTGCAGACAAACACTTCCGGTGCGCTCGAATGCGTATCTCTGGCCTCTCGGGTGACAGGTGCGCACTGCACATCCCTGCTGATGCAATTAATGCAATGTACAGACAATTCTCCATGAAATTTCTTGCTGTAACATCCGAAATTCCGTTCTCGATTTTCATCACCCACCCGCGCTCGCAGTTTGCTATCTCAATATTGGTCAATATCAGAGATTACTGTTTGCGAGCGACGTAAAAGCTCCCTGGAAAATTTGTGATAATTTGCGTGCGACTTGAGCACAAGACAATTCCACCTTGAAGAGGTCCCTGCCACGTTTTCCGCTTACTGTTATTCCGTGGTGCTTTGTGACACGGGACTGTGCTATCTTAAAAATCGCAGCGTTTACTTTCGGAGCAAGAAAGAAGCTTCCTGGGTAAGTTTTGAGAAAATTGATCGCGACCTCGGAAGAGGTAAAAATTCCTCTTCCAAGATGTTGTGTCCTGTTTTCTCGCGTTTCTTTTATCCGACGGCGGTTTTTGAAACGGCCATCTGTTTCGCCATAGATCGGCGCCATTATGAACGGCGAAAGCGAGAAGAATGCGGATAGCGCGGCGGCGGGCGACGCTCAACCAGCTGCGGGAGCGGTAGTAAAGACAGCTAAACAGTTGGCAAACGAGGCAAAAAAGCTGGAGAAGCTAGAGAAGTTCAACGCCAAGAAGGACAAGGTGCCCGTGCAAGCGGCCCCTGCCAAGGAAAAAGCTGCGGAAGACAAAACCAAAGTGAAGAAAGAAGAGAATGAGGATGATTTCAAGCTGGATCCGGAACATGAAGATGGTGAGCTCTCAAAAAAAGCATCTACCACGTCTGGTGTGGTGACGTCACTTTGGTTTTCATTCTGACAGTTTTCTTCAGGTACGAAGAAGAACACGGCGTATCGCTTTCCGCCGTCGTATCGGAGGGAGTATGTGGAAGCACAGTGGTACGATTGGTGGGAGAAGGAGGGATTCTTTAAGCCGGAATACATGGAGAAATTACATCCGGAAGAGAAAGGTGGGCCTCCTTTGGTCCTGTTTCATTGGCTTCATCTTATCAAAAGATGAATTTTCCATCTGGGGGTGCAGTTTGCGAGGACTATTTGACAGTTTGGACGAAATTTCAATATGCATATAAATCGCAGTTTACTACTGATGTTAGTTTCATTAAACTTGTTACTCCTGCGTCCGTTGATTGATTGGTTGATTTTGCACTGATTTTTCTGTTTGATAGTGATTGACTAAATTTTGCTCGAATTTGCTTGAGATTGTGCTGTCACATGCGGTCCCGATTGCTCAGTTGTGCAATATAGTCATGAATCATTTTGTTGTGTTAATGGTTCAGTTATCCTGTCATTTAAGCGAGAAAAGTTGTAATTTTGCGTTGCAATGTTGCAGAAAAGTTTGTCATCGTGATTCCGCCGCCGAACGTGACCGGCACACTCCATCTGGGCCATGCGCTGACCAATTCCGTCGAAGACACCCTCACCCGGTATGCCGTTTTTCGCGGCTTGCTTCTTGCAAAACGATTGTTTCCCCTCGATCCATTCTTGCACTTATCTCTCTGCTTATGGGCAGGTGGCATCGCATGTGCGGAAAGCCGACTCTCTGGGTTCCTGGATGCGATCACGCCGGCATCGCCACGCAAGTGGTGGTGGAGAAACGTCTCGCGAAAGAACGGCCTGGCTTCACCCGACATGATCTCGGTCGGGAAAAGTTCATGGAGGTTCGTCAGCAGCTTTTTACACTTGATAGACGAAGTTAAAGCCACTGAAAAGGCACCAGCAAAATTGATGGTGCAAATTTGAGCCAGTTAATGCCGATTGTTGTCTTACAGTTGATTGATGGGTTGGTTGAAGTGGCGCATTTGGCTTTACTCTCTTGTGTTTTTGTTTAGGAAATTTGGAAGTGGAAGAACAAGAACGGCGACTTTATCTACAACCAGATTCGGCGTCTCGGCTCAAGCGTCGACTGGTCGCGCGTCCGTTTTACTATGGAGCCGGTCATGTCGAAAGCGGTGACAGAAGCGTTTGTGCGGTTGCACGCCGACGGAACCATCTACCGCAGCAAACGCTTGATCAACTGGTCCTGCACGCTGAAATCCTGCATCTCCGACATTGAAGTGGAAAAGAAGGAGTTGACAGGGAGGACCTTCCTCAGTGTGCCCGGATATGCCAACAAGGTATGGGAATGCCGTTTGTCGCATTGTCCGAGTTCCTCTTTTTGAATGCTCGGTTTTTCAGATTGAGTTCGGAGTCCTCACTAGTTTTGCCTACCCGATTGAGAACTCTACGGAGGAGATTGTGGTAGCGACTACTCGTGTTGAGACCATGCTCGGAGATACAGGTACCAAACTACGTCCGTCTGTTGACTTGATTGCTTGCCTCAATGCGTGTTTGTTTGCATGTATGTCTAGTTTACTGTCTGGTAGCCAATCTGCCTTGTTGTTGATCTGTCTGCCTACTTGCACGGGAGTCTTGTCACCATTGGCTGTCTGTGCCTGATCCTCTCCTCTTTTAGGAATTGCTGTCCATCCGGACGACGAACGCTACAAGGGCTTGATTGTAAGTCATTGTTATCTAGGGTCTTTTCAGTCAGTACTGGCACGTTACGAAAACGTCGTTATAGGGAAAATTTGCGGTGCACCCATTTCTGGACAGGCGGCTGCCGATCGTAGCAGACAAGGAAGTTGACAAAACGTTCGGGACGGGCGCGGTGAAGATCACACCGGCTCACGATCACAACGATTACGCCATCGGACAGCGGCACAATCTGGATGTCATCACGATACTTAAGGAGGACGGCACGCTGCGGGAGAACTGCGGAGCCACCTACTCCGGCATGAAACGCTTTGATGTAGGCAAGCAGGCAGGCAGGCAGGCAGGCAGGCAGCGCAGGCAGGCAGGCAGGCAGGCAGGCAGGCAGGCAGGCAGACAGGCAGGCAGGCAGACAGGCAGGCAGGCAGACAGGCAGGCAGGCAGGTAGACAGACAGACGGACTGAGGTAGGCAATAATTTTGTCATGGTTTTAAAGGCTCGCAAAGTTATTACGGACGCTTTGAGAGAAAAGCAGCTCTTCCGCGGCACCGTTGCCAATCCGATGGTGGTGCCGATGTGCAGTCGCAGCAAAGACGTCGTGGAACCTCTCCTTATGGCACAGTGGTTCGTCGACTGCAAGTACGGGCTTACTGATTATCATGGTTTGGTCTCCTCTTGTACTTTTTATATTGTCCTCTATTGATGCTTTGTTTGTTCCTTGTTAAGGGATATGGCCGCGCAGGCACTGGACGCAGTGGAGTCAAAACGTCTCCGGCTCATTCCGGACGTCCACAACAAGACGTGGAATCATTGGCTAGTCAACATTCATGATTGGTGCATCTCCCGGCAGCTGTGGTGGGGCCATCGCATTCCCGCCTACCTGGTCAGCTTCAAAGATAAACCGCCGGCGGACAACACCGACCACGAAATCTGGGTGCGTCTTGAAAGTTTTTACTGGAGAACTCATTGAGCTCATTGATTGCTTGATTTCGTTTAAATTTTGATTATATTTTTTTCAAATATTATTTCTTTCAATTTAATGACTAAGTCATTTTTTTCTCGTTTGGCACGTAACTCTTCAGCAAAATAACCATTCCAAAATCCCAACTAAATAAGTATTAATGTAGTTGAAATTTCTTCAAGGTCCTAATCAAAATTTGTCAATCTAGTTAAAATGGCAATCTCACTTGGACACTATTTTAAAATATAACTCCCAAGACATTCAAATGCTAATCTTAAAGTTATATAAAAATGCCACAAGTCTGCAATTCGGTGAGTTTTTCCATTGTGCTCCCTTTTAGATAAGTGGAAGAACCGTTGAGGAAGTGAAAGAGGCTGCTAGCAAACGATTTGGCGTTCCGCTCGGCGAAATCTCCTTGCTGGTGGAGAAGGAGGCCAAAACGGCGACTGCCATCGGCCTCTTTCAGGACGAGGACGTCTTGGACACGTGGTTCAGTTCGGCGCTCTTTCCCTTTTCTGTGTTTGCCTGGCCGGATGAGAGCTCCGACTTGGAAAAGTACTATCCCACTTCGCTGCTGGAAACCGGGGCGGACATAATCTTCTTCTGGGTGGCGAGAATGGTCATGATGGGACTCAAGCTCACCGGCAAACTTCCCTTCGCGTGAGTTGACACAATAATTAACAATTACTTGGAAATATTGAGATTAAAATACAATAATTTGTACAAGAATAATTCTTCATTAAAGCTTAGTAGCTATGGAATAATTAAATTGAAACTATTGTTATTAAATTATTTATTTGTCTCTGGTTAAGTTATGTATTTTTGTGTTTGTATGCTTTTTAGGGAGGTGTATCTGCATTCGATTGTCCGCGACAGAGACGGCCGAAAGATGAGCAAATCGCTGGGCAATGTGATCGATCCGGTGGATGTAATTGAGGGCATTTCACTGGAAGCGCTTCATCAACAGCTTCTGACCGGCAATTTGGACGCCACCGAAGTCGAAAAAGCAACGTAATCATCTTTTATTTGCCGTGTACTATATGCGCTTATTCTACAAATGTGTCTGCTTGTTTCCTCCTTTAGGAAGGGCCAAAAGGAGTTCTTCCCCGACGGTATTCCGGAATGCGGCACGGACGCGCTGCGTTTCGGCCTGTGTGCATGCTTGAAACAGGGTACGCTCGTCTTAAGTGGGGTCTGTCTGTTTGCATGCTCTCTGGTCTGGCTCGTTGTCTATCTGTCTTCCGCTTCTATCGATGTTGATCTGACCATTTCTCTCTCATTCTCGTTCAGTGGGCGACATTAACCTGGACATTAACGTCCTCCAAGGCTACCGTTTCTTCTGCAACAAACTGTGGAACGCCCTCCGTTTTGCCATGCTCCATTCGCTCGGTTCTGATTTCAAGCCATTGGCCCGGTTCTCCGCCGCGGAGCTCTCCCTCAGTCCGGTGGACCAGTGGATTCTGAGTCGGGCAGCTAGTGCTGTCAAGGACAGCGACGACAGTTTCAGGCATGCATACTATTATCTTTTCTTGAAAGACATGCGGATGTTCAATTGTGGCTTTGCCTGCCTGCTTTCAGGGAGTATGATCTGGCGAGGATGACTCGAGCCTGTTACAGCTTCTGGCTGTACGATCTCTGTGACATCTATCTGGAGTGCTGTAAGGCCGTTTTTACCGGGGATGATGAGAATGCGAAAGAGGCAGCTAAGTACGTCTCCAGTTATGCGACTTATCAATCTGCCTGACTATCTGGTTGCATTGTGCCTGCTCGGTGCGATTGGCTGACCTGTCTGTCTATTTGTCTGTCTGACTATTTGTCTGTTTGCCTATCTGTTTGACTGTCTGTCTTACATGTTTGACTGGTGGATCGATCTGTTCATCAGACATTGTTTGGATGGATATTGTTTAACTTTTTGCGTGTTTCAGACAAACACTTTACACTGCCCTGGACATTGGTTTGCGTCTCATCTCACCCGTCATGCCTTTCATCTCAGAGGAGCTCTTCCAACGCCTCCCGCGACGAAATCCCTCCAGCGACCCGCCCAGCATCTGCGTCACTCAATACCCGCTGCCGGCTACTTACCAGCCCTGGATCAACCAGGACTTGGAGGGCCGGATTGAGCTCATGATGAAGATTGTCAACGGCGTGCGGTCACTACGAGCGGATTACAACTTCAAAAAGAGCGAGAAGGTTCCGCTGACCTTATCCTGCAGGGGAGAGGATGTGCTGGCCTCTTTGAAACCCCTCGAGGTACTTGACGAGGAAAAGCAGACAGACCTTTGACAACACCTATTCGAGAGACTGGCACAGACAGACAGACAGACAGGCAGACAGGCAGACAGGCAGACAGGCAGACAGGCAGGCAGGCAGACATTTAATTAGTTGGGCAGGCTGACAGTGATGTTGTTTTCTCTTGAAGGTGTACATCCGGACGTTGACCAACTCAAGTGAAGTGGGCGTGGTCCTAGAAAGCGCCGCTGTTTCCTCAAGTGCCGGCGGTTCAGCTGTCCTTCCAATCGGTGACAAGTGTACCATCATCCTCTCGCTGAAGAACATTGACGCGACGAAGGAGTTGGAACGGCTGACGGACAAACTGGAGAAGCTGACGTTGGTGGTCGAGAAACTGCGGAAGGGGATGGCCTCCTACTCGGAAAAGGTGCCGGAGGAGGTGCGGCTGAGGGACGCGGAGAAGCTTCAGCAGCAGCTGGTGGAGAAGAGCAAGATTGAGGAGGTGATGGCCACCTTGAGCAAGCTGCTTTAGATTTTTACCTCGCTCTTTAACTTTATTGTTCGGTGCAGTTGTTTTCTAAGGTGTTTTTGTAGTAATTTAAGGCCCTGCGAACCTTTTCATCACTTATATACTTACTAGTTTGTCGTCTTAGTCATTAGTGCTGCTTCAGCTAGAATAAATTCAATTAAAAAAGGCTGGCGAGCTGGGGAAAACATAACTGGAAGTACTGTACGCAGACTTACTTGTTAGATTGATGGACGAACAGGTATTCAAAGATGACAGATAGGCAGAGAGACAGACAAAGAAAGACAGTCAGACAGGCAGGCAGGACAGACTGGCAGACAGACAGAGACAGAAAAGTGGGACAGACTAGGAGACAGACAGACAATGAAAAACTGAGACGGATGGGCCTAGAGGCAGACCGATACAGAGCTTGCAACAGACAGACTAACAGACGAGACGACCAGCACGACTATCAGGTAGACAGGATGAGCTCACAAACAGGACAAGAACGGATAGGAACAAAAATTCCTGTTGAAGGAGGATTTACGTCTAACAGGAAAGGCAAACAACAGTAGTCGTACTGGTGTAGACGGTACCACCCAAAACGCTTCTGTTCTCCTCCGATCCAGATCGACCAACCAACCCGGCGACCGCAAAGAGGGTGTGGCGAGAACGCCCCCAAATTTGATTCTTTTCAACGAGTCACCGCAATTCTAACCACCACATCGACAAATCTCTTGGATGGGGTGGAAGGATTCTACCCGGCCCCCAACTCCCCACTTGCATTTGCTCTTTCATTTCATTTCACGCACTTTATTTTTGCCATTTCACCACAGACACTACAGTACTGGCCATTAGGCGATCCGATCCGCAGGAACTCCCTCCCAACTGCAGAGTGAGAGAGAGAGAGAGAGAGAGTGAGAGAGACACGTAAAATCTCCTGCCGGAATTGGCCGATTGAATTACCCGTTTTCACACTTTTAACCATGACCCAGACGACCGTCGTCCGTGCTGCAATAATAATCCCTGCTTTGTATTGTTGGTGAAACAGACTGGTCAATCAGTCGGTGTGTGAAAGTGTGATCGTGCCATTTTCCTAGCCGCACACACTTTTAAACGCGATGTCTGCCAACAAGAGCCGCACTTCAATGAGGAGCAATTTCCGGTTTGGATCGCTGATTGTCCGATTACAGCTTGTAACGTTCAGTCTAATTATCCTCCTCAATTGTCTTCACTTATCGTCGCCTCGCGGTCAAGTCCACGCCTCACTCATATCAAGTGGAATAGTCAACAATATCCTCACTAGCGGCGGTCCTTCTTCAAATTCTGATTCCTTTCTGAGCAAACTCTTTGTTGCCCCTTCTTCCGTGCTCAGCAGGTAAGATAGGGTAGGATACTCCCAATTATTCGCATACATTTCTTTTTTGCGAAAGGTGAACAAATTCTATTTTTAATTTCAATCGATCTACTTTTAATTTAATTTAACTTACATTTTTATTGACGTTATAATTTTAGTGTTTAATTTGAGTCGAACACTCTAATGAAATACCGAGTGGAGTTTGTTATTTTAATGGCATTGTATTTCGCCTCAAATTAAACTAAAATTCTAATTTCAGTAAAAAATGTCAGTAGAGTAAAGTTAAAACTAAACATAATCGAGTAGGCATTCCCAGGAGTCATCATCGAGTGTTGCGAGGCTGACCGGAAGTGCTCGAAATGCGTTTACAGTATTCAAGACATGCATCACATGCACGCCTGGTTTTCTATGAAATTACTTGAGTTATTACTTTTCGATATAATGTAAATGGTATACAGTAATTAAAATTTCCTTTTTAAATCGCAAAACGAAATTCTCAATATCCATCCAGTAATTTTATTGAAATACGATTTTTCTATTCAATTTGTCGGAATAATAAACGTTGAATATATGCTGCAAAATGAAAAATACAACAAAAATCTATTTTTTTGCAAGCTCCAAATCTCCCGCGCAAAATGCCCCCACCCCCGCCAGTGACCCCTGCTATGATTCGTTCGGCAAACCCCGACGTTGCATCACTGATTTCGTCAACGCCGCCTTCGGGAAGGAAGTGCAGGCAAGCTCGACCTGCGGCACCCCGCCCACCCGCTACTGCCAGACCACCTACGATTCGGAGAGCCAACCCATTCGTAATTGCTTCGTCTGCGATGATAACCACCCCAAAAGGTATTAAATCAATCTAATTCATCTAATTAGATCTTGATGAAAACTAATTCCTTTTCCTATATGTGCTATATGTATTTTTTCGTTTTGTTACAAAAAAACTAAACCACATGAATTCGCCCCTAATTAGGCAGCCTTATTGTTTTAAACTTTTCTTACAAATAAAAAAATAAACACAACAAATTATAATTCCCGTTTAGCTTGTAGACTTCTCATCTTGTTCTCTAAACCCCTAGAAAATTAAAATAAGAAAACCTTGAATTTATATTTCTGATTTTGTTTTTCAAAGACTTTTCTTGCAAATAAATATATACAGAAAACTATTATATCTGGCTTGGAAGGTTCTTATATTGCTCTTTAAATCCCTAGTAAAATAAAATAGGAAATATGACTTTTTATTTCTTATTTACCTTTTTTGACAACTTGTCAAACAAATAAAAGAATAAATACAAAAATTATAATGTCCGTCTAGCGTGTAAACTTGTAGATTTTTCTTTAAATCCCTAGGAAAACTAAAAAAATTTTGGTCTATTATTTCTTATTTTTTGTTTACTAACTAACGTTAGATTTGCCCACGCCCAGGTCCCATCCAGTGCAGTACCTAACTGATCTGAACAACCCCAACAACGTGACCTGCTGGCAGTCCGAACCCTTCATCGAGGAAAAGAATGTGACCCTAACCTTGTCGCTGGGCAAGCGCTACGAGTTGACCTATGTCAGTCTGCAGTTTTGTTCCACAAGGCCGGACTCGATGAGCGTGTACAAGTCCTCGGACTACGGCAGGACTTGGACGCCGTTTCAGTATTATTCCAGCAACTGTAAGGCGGTCTACGGCAAGTCCAGTCGAGTGGCCATTTCCAAGGCCAATGAGCAGGAGGCCCTTTGTACCGACGCACATTTGATGTCGAATAATTTGGGATTTTCCGGGCTGAGGAATTCTGGTGGGAGTGGACGGGTTGCCTTCAGCACGCTTGAAGGTAAACAATTCGACAAATCATACAAATTAAATTGGCGTTAGTTGAGAAGGCTTTTTAAAAGATATTTTAACTGTACAAATTACAGGAAAATTTTTTTTGTTGGGGATAAAAAATAGTTTGACAATATTATTATGAACTACTGGGCGAAATTGCTAGTCGTTGCGAAATGTCACGTTGCTCTGGATTCAATTTTAATCAAGAACTCTCGCCTGGAATCACAGCACATTTTCTACAGCCATTTTAGTTGAACTATTAATCGGGAGCATACAACGGCACAAGTATCTTCCTCAAAAGCTAGTAAGCGACTTGTACGGATAAATACATGTACTGTACAGTCATGTGGTCAATGAGAAATATTAACAATTACCTAACTACAGTTCATATACAGATTAATTGCATTTCGAGTGAGAGACACTGGGGCAGAATTTTGCTTATAATTTCCATTACAATTCTTTCTAATAAGTCTGAATTTTTAAATATTTTTTTTAACTTATAAATTGTTAGGAAGAATTGCAAGTTGTAAGCAAAATTTTGCCCCAGTGTCTCTCATTCAAAATACAATTAAGCTTTACAGGTGTAGAAAATGACCTTTGAATTTTTAAATATTTGTTTTAAATTATGAGGTAATTTCCTAACTTGTAAATGTGTAAACGGCACTCATACGTAAACTGCATAAAATAATACTTGATAACTTGGCCAAAATATGTTCTTTCTATTGCCAATTTGTAGGTTTTGGTTGTAACAGCAGTAGCGTTGATTGTTTTCAAAAATGCCGAGGCCTTGGATTACTTAAACTAGTATATTATTATTATTATTATTATTACTACTACTATTATTACTTTGTACTTTAATTATTATTAAAGTACGACTTTTGGGAAGATCTAAAGGGAATATGTATATCCGTACATCAACAGGACGTCCGTCAGCGTTCGACATTGACAATTCGGTGGTACTGCAAGACTGGGTGACAGCAACCGACATTCGCATCGTCTTTAATCGCGTCCGTGCCGCGGAAGGCGACGACAAATTCCCCCATGATGGTAGTAGTGGAATCCTCTCCAATTCTCTTCTCGATTCGCAACAACAAGATCTCTACGCCACATTGAACGTCGCCTCATCCTCATCCCAAAGCAACAACAACAACAATAATGAATCCATCATGTCTTACTCGGGTTCCCCGCCCCCTTCGACTTCGCTCCACCTGGCCTCCAAGCTACGAGAGAGCCAGTACTACGCCCTGTCAGATTTTGCGGTGGGAGGGCGGTGCAAGTGCAACGGCCATGCATCCAAGTGTCTGTTTGATCGGACAGGGAAGTTGGTCTGCGACTGCAAACACGGAACAGCCGGAAACGATTGTGAGAAATGCAAACCCTTCCATTACGATCATCCCTGGGGACGAGCCACCGCGAGGGAACCTCATGAATGCACTGGTAAGTGAAGGAAGGAAAGGGGGCTTTATTGACATTTTTTGAACGTTTTGTAAATAGCGTTTTGTATAACACTACAGTTACTTCCAAAGCGATGGATGATGAAACCCTTTATTTAGGACTTTCCACTTGTCTGCTGCTGTCTGTCTGTCTGTCTATGTCTGTCTGTCTGTCTGTCTGTCTTTTGTACGATTGCCTGTCGGCTTGCTTGATTTGTTGCGGTTCTGACAGACACCATGTTTTGTGGAAGGAATCTTGAAGGCCTACCAATTTGAAGGTGCTACGTCAAACTATTTATACACGAAGTATATCCTCCTCAAAACCGGGTGTGCACATTGAAGAAGGGAGCAAAATACGGCAATCAGCGTGGCGATTGATGGATGTGTGTACTATACAGATGTGCTTGACCATTCTCCTATTTGTACCCCAATCCGGTCTTTAGTGTCAAGTGTAAACAGAACAGTCTCTCTGTTACATAGCAGTCAAAAAAATAAATTGAAAGAGGAAGGATTTAATTCGACAGCTTTAATAAAAAGCGAAAGAAAACGATTTTGAAAAGTGACCTTCCGATTGACAGACAGATCGCGACAGGAGCTATTGCGCTGACCGCGTTGATGGATGACCATCGAATATGGCCCTCTCTTTGCGCCATGCAGTATCTCGTGTTAGTTTCTGAAATTTTTATTATATATATAAATTTGTCGATATTTTTGTGGCCGCCGACAGGAGAGACGACAGGAGAAACGTGACAAAACGGCAAGAATGTCCGCAGTAACCGTGTCAGATGTGAACAGTTTATTGTCCTGGGCACTTGAACTGTTTGGGGGCACCGGGGCTGTTTGATTTACACTAAACACTACGGTAGAAAGAGCGGCTACAAACCGGCTTTGAGCTCTTGAATAAACATATTATCCACACACAGAAAAGGAGGGAACTCTTCATGCTAGCGCTTTGACTTGTGGTTCCGCTATAGCTCAAGTTGATTGAGTGTATTACTGGATTACGCGTCAAAATTCGACGGCAATATTAAGTGGGCTATAGGACAGACAGACACAGACAACCAGAAACCTCAAGTATCGAACGGAAATTTATTCAAATTTACCCTCAGCGCGAAGAAGAGCCGCGCGAATTGACAGTAAACAACAAAAGTCGCCCCAATTATAATTCCACTCGTGTTTGCGGTCCGCTCCATATGTCTCTTTGTGTTTGTGGCTTATTAAATTAAAATATTTTCACATTGTTTTTTTAGTCTAAACCAGATTAGTCTGCTGTCCAGACAACATCTGACATTATTGTGAGCTATCTTTAAGCTCCATATTTCTCCCATCTTGGTAGTAATCGCATAGTTCATAGTTTCAATATTTTTAATCATAATAAATTTTAGATTACCTGTAACTTAAACATTTACTGAAATACAGAGTCAATTTGTTTACGTTTCCTTTTAAAAATTAGGATGATAATATCGATACATGAATTCTCTGTTAACTGTTCATTTTTTATCAAAACAAATTTAATTGTTTTTCGGTTCGTACTGGCAAGCACATCTGTGAGTTATTGAGTTACTTTAAAATTTTACTAGTAGCTAAATCATCCCAACAACGGGAGAATTTGAAAGAGTACATATATCCGTTTATGTTCTTATCACCACAATCATTATACCATTTCAAAGTACATGTTTGTAATATATAAATGTCTGTAACACCGACGATTCAACTGACCCCATTTGTTTCTCTTCTTCGAACGACATTCCGTTGAAATTATTTGGCAAACGAAAGTTTTCTACTTGTGTCAGACGGTCCAAAAAAGGGACCTTTCTCTGAATGAAATGGGTTTATTACCTTAACCCTGTTTATGACTGGCAAGTCTGATGGATGAGAACCGAGTGGTACTGCTCCTGAATTGAAGTGGTAATAGTTGTGGAGAGAGAGAGAGAGAGAGAGAGAGAGAGAGAGAAAGTGAGAGAAGAGAGAGAGAAGGAAGGGATTTTGAGATGACCAGATTGGGTCTTCTCATTACATGAATACATACTTCACCGGCGGCGGGCCAACACGCGGACAATGCTGGCGAATTTGGGCGTTAAATGCGACGCCTATTTATGCCACCCTTCCTTCCCTCCCTTCACATTCTCATTTTCCTCCTCTTTTTCCAGTCAGGGTAAGACCAGTTTTATCCACGAGGACGAGGACAGCATGTGTGTCCTCTTTCGCAGCAAGCAGAGTCCTCAAAGCACGCTCTTTTGAGCATTTTTGGCAACACATAAATTAAACACTTAGTATTGTTCCGGCTTATGTCGGTCGATTTGGTCTTCTGTCCCCCCACCATGCTTTCATCCATATACATATATAGCATACATATATAGCATTCATTCGTCCACAAAGGGGACCCAAATAAAGGGCCGGAGCCACGGACAAAAGGGGGCTGTTTGGTGGGACTCCAGGGAAGCCAACACCTGGCCTCTTATTTTGCCCAGCGTCAGCCTCATCGCCAAACTTTTTGATGGCTTTGCGTGCCACCCAAACTTTTAGAGAAGGATGGCACGAACAGGACCAGTACTGCTTACCTATCCGACATCTTATCATTAAGACCGACTGGCATGCCGCTAAGTAGCTCAGCAGACAATCAGTCAGGCAGGCAGCCAAAATGGTAGACAAACGGACAGCCAGGCAGGCAGACAGGCAGACAGGCAGACAGACAGACAGACAGGCAGACAGACAGGCAGACAGACAGACAAACAGACAGACAGACAGAAAGACAGGCACAGACAGGGTAGGTAGACATGCAATAAATAACAGAAAAGTAAGAGAACAAACAAACGTAGCGTTAATCGAGGAAAATCGATTCCCTAGCTTTGTGGCTTTGTTTTGGTCCAGAGTGACGTAAAGTGGGAGCCTGGATTTTTGGGATAGCACACCCCAGAGGCCCCAGGAGTATCATTAAGGTTAAACGAGTTTGTTTGTGGATGCATTTCACTTTGGGCTGTGTAGTAGGACTAGTGTAAGTGAGAAAAGTGTTGGAAAACGAGTCCACTTTAATATCCTTTTCATGGTGAATTTTCAGCCATTGCACATTTAGTGGGAGTCTCAAAGGGGAACTAATGTCCCCTAGCCTTGCAGCAATCACCAGGCGTATATGCGGACCGTAAAGACATATCCATAAAATTCAACTTGAAAGTGTGTCTATCGATCAGTCATTGACACTTTAGGACCTGACAAGTTCTTATTTGTCTCTCCTCTTCCTCTCTGGAAAGTCCGAGTGCAAGGAAGAAGGACCCATGACCACTACTCCGCTGTCTGACTGTTTCATTAAAACGGCCTTTCTTCGCTTTTTGTTTATTCACCCAGACTGCCTACCAACAGACATGCAGGCAGAAAACCGACAAATTTCAAACTTTTGATTAACGACTTGACTAAGTAAACTAAAAGTACGAAGTCTCTACTGACCGTTAAACAGTTCATCCAGCCTTCAATTGTGGGTTGTGTAATTAAGACATTAAGACTTTAAGCCATTCGTCAACACTTTAAATGAAATGAATTCAATCGAGACTGTTTTCTTTTTCTTTAAAAACAGTTTGCAACTGCAATCAGCACAGTCGGAGGTGTCAATTCAGCATGGAGCTGTACAAGCTGTCGGGCCGTAAAAGCGGCGGGGTCTGCATGAACTGTCGGCACAACACTGCGGGACGCCATTGCCATTACTGCAAGGAGGGATTCTATCGCGATTCCACAAAGCCCGTCACCCATCGCAAGGCCTGTCTCGGTAAACAATTGATGGGCAAGCATGCAGACCGAGGGATAAACTGACTGACAGGCAGGCATACAGACATATAGACGGACACACAGACACACAAACAAAGAAAGAGACATACAGACCACAGACAGATAAACAGAAAAAACACACGAACAAATTGTACTGTTTATTCGATTACGTCAACAGGCATCCGTTGTTTGCAAAGGACTCCTAAAGAACCGACCGAATAAGTGAAAAGAAAAAATCAGGAAAAAACAAATCGTCTGTTCTGTGTTTGCAGAGTGTGACTGTCATCCGGTGGGAGCGTCCGGAAAAACCTGTAACCAAACCAGCGGCCAGTGTGCCTGCAAGGAGGGGGTCATCGGTTTGACATGCAATCAGTGCGCCAAAGGCTATCAGCAGAGTCGCTCACCCATTGCTCCATGCATCAGTAAGTCAATCGCTCTCCCGAGCTCCATGCGCATAGGGGTAGCCCGTATCGTTTTACGGGATGACAAACGGAGAACGCTGTAGTACTGAACTGAATTTAGAAAAGTAATTACCCTAAATTGTTTTCAATATATAAATATATCGTTTCTCTCGCATGGAAATAGGAACACCAAAGTCCGCCCAAGAGCTTAACGGCATCGAGTCAACGGAAAACGAAAACGGTTCGTTTGCCAACTGTTCCACAATGATTTACCATGCCTGCTTGTCTACTGTTAGCCTGCACTTTTTCCAGTATGCCAATCAATCAGTCTGTCTGTCTGTCTGTCTGCCTGTTTACCTTTTTGCCTGTTTGTCTGTTTGCCTGTCTGTCTCCCTGTATGCCTCCATGTCTCTCCGTATGTTTGTCTGTCTGTCTGTTCATCTAGCTCTCAGTCAATCAGTCAGTATGTCAGTATGTATTCTTTGTATTCTTTATTCGACCTCGCGTTTACTTGCTTATCTGCCCAAACTGTTTGGTATATCTCTGAGCGCCTGAAATATATGGCTGAAATATATGTCTGACTGCCTAATCATCGTTTGCGCTAAATTTATATCTGTCTGGCTCTCTTGAGGCAAGCATATGCTTGCTTGTAAGCCTCCCTAAGTTGTCTATGTACTTCCAGGCAAATGCTCAACCTGCGAAGTTATGTCTCGCCGAGTAAATCAGCGCAAATACTGCAAGAAAGACTACGGTAGGTCTTAGATGTAGTAATGCTTGCGCTTAGAGACATGTCTGTTTGTCTGTGCAGCAAATAAAATATCATATTTTCCCCGGTTCCAACAGTCATTCAGGCACAACTGTTGTCCCGTGACACTCAAGGCGAGTGGCTTCGCTTCACAATCAACGTGGTCAGCATCTACAAACGCGGTCACGGAAAGATCGTTAAGGGTGACCAGTACATGTATCTCCATCAGACGGACTACACCTGTAAGTGTCCGAAGCTGCGACTCGGGCAGCAGTACCTCATCATGGGCCGCTACCACAGCGGTGGGGATGAGAACGTCCGGGCCATCGACGACCACAAATCCGCCATGATCATTAATGCAGACAGCACAGTAATCGAGTGGAAGGATGAGTGGGCTCGCCGGCTGAGGAAGTTCCATAAACGCGAACGGAAGGGTCGCTGCAAGCGACCGGCCCTTGAGGGAACAACGAACGCAGAACAGAACGGTGAAGAAGAAGAGGAGGAATGAGGCGAACCGAATTTTTTTTCGCATGTTTTAGTTTTTTTGAGATTAACGAAAATCTTTTTGCCTGCGTCTGTGTCTGAAGTAAATATATGCATTCAGCATTCCGTTTCTGTTTTTAGCGGTAGCAGATTTTTGTTCGGTTTGTTAACCGTTTGTTTTTATTCAGGTACCTTAACGAAAGCGAAGTTTGTACCTCACACACACACACTCTCTCTTCTACTGTGTTCTTTCAGAAAGATCTGTCTGTGTCTGGGAGGGATGATCTTACAGTCACATTTGTTTGTAGTAAAGGTATCAGCATTAAAAGGCACTAAAAATCATTAAGACATTAACCGTGGTTGGAGGTAGTGCTTATTACTTTCGAGTCGCCTTCGGAAAACTTGAAATCGTGCTTGAGCACGGGAGAAACGGCCTGTTTCGGAGGCTGTAGAGGTACGAAGCATTCGTCTAGCGTTTTCTAGATGTAGAGTAGTATCTTTTAGAAAATATATTTGCCTTCCATCTGGTTGCCTGTCTCTGTCTGTCTATTTGTCTGTCTTCTGTCTACCTGCTTGTCTGCCTGCCTGTCCATCTGTCTAACTAACGGTCGGTCTGTGTGTTTATCTGTCTGAATATCTGTCTGTCTGTTGTCTGTCTGAATGCCTATGTGCATGTTTTTGCCTGTTGTATCATTCACTGTACCATTATTTCTGACTCAACACACATCCGATCATTCACTGGTTTTTTCCCTGGGACCAGCATTGTACTGCTCCTCCTCTGCAATGGTACATCAATGCAATACTGCGCCAAGCTCGAGACAGCCTGATCCGACGGTCCAGTGGACTCGGGCCGTGGCAGGGCAGCGATGTCGACCTTGGATTTCCAGAAAGACGGATAATGATAGTCAAACGATCGCGATGTTTGGATCAATCCAACCACAGGGTCGTACACAACCCTTCCAGAGGTCTGTTTTGGCGGCTCAGTCGTCGGGGCTGGAAGGGGATCAGCTGGCGGCACCTCGCCCTATATTTGATGGATGAAACACATCTTCAAGCAACGTAGCACGAAGACAAATTAGTTACAGCACGAGTAATCGGAAGAAATCGGATCATCCCACCATGTGAGCAATCCGGTTGTGACTTGGGAATTGTCCCGTCTTGGACGCCGTGTCTTGAATAATGTATTTACAGAATAAGTCTTCTGCTGAAAGATCTACAGAGGGCTAATCTACTACATGCATGTAAGTTTGCCTGATGCTCAGTTTGGGTCCGTCCGATAAGACGATCCAGAACGGTCTCATTCGCGTCAAAATGGACGTCAACACCATTCTTCCTGCATGTGAGGAAGAATCCGAAGTCGATGAGGGCAATGGTTGCCAGGTACAGGGGAATCATGAACACGGCTGGAAGACAAAACAGGCAGACAAAGACAGATAGACACAGACAGACAGATAGACAGACAACTAGAAGGGCAGACCGAATCATGGCAGGACTACCTACAGGGATAAACTGCAATTTTTAATTCAGCATAAATGCACGGCTAAAAAGAGGTCGAGACTGTAAAAGTGATCAGAAAACGTTCACACAAGAGCCGGTACAAGGATCAAATTAACCAGGAGCAACTCGTAACGACCAGAAAAAAAGAACTGAAAAAATGAGAAAGTCAATCGTAAAAAGGCCTGGGGGTGTTAAAAGTGTGGAAATCTTCTGTACATAAGACTAAATGAAACCAGAAAGCTGAGGCAGACTCAACAATCTCACCATCTCCAAATCTTTGGGGAACAGTGAGCAGAAATCAAGTGTGAAGACGAACAAATCAGCAACAATGCAACAATATAGGGAACAGCAAACGCACCGAAACCGATGGGATCAAGCCCAACAACGGGATTCGGCACGTTCGATTCAAGCATATCGCGGGTTGGCGTGGAACGGCTGGCGAACAGATTGAAAGGAGGCAGAGGAACGCTGGTTTTGGTTCGCGCTGTTCTGTTTGCTCGGCGAGTACTGAGGGAGAGCTGGAGGCCGCACTGTATCCCCATCTCCGCCGTTCAGTTGGCCGTAATATCCGACTTCTCCATGATGATGTGCGAAAGGAGGAACGACAGCGTCGTTTGAATTGATAACGGGAGGAGCCGTAGGCTGACTGCGAGACGACGACTCGAAGACAACGCTGTCTTTGAGGCTGGTCACGCTGACGCTGCTGATGTTACGGTTGCGAACGTCCTGCGATTCGCTGAGCTTGACGGTCGGACAACGCTGGTTGTTGCCGGAGCTCTGCTGGCTGTGGCTGCTGGTGGCGCGAGCCGAAGACACCGGCTGCGAGGGAAGGCTCGGCGAAGACGACGCGGTGCTGGAGCTGGACGGGGCGACTTGCAGCGATGCATCTGGTAGGGAAGACACGCGAAGCTAGCTATGAATGTCCGTCAATCTATTTGCATGTCTACCATTCTATGGGTGCATGTCTGTGTCTGTTTGCTTGTTTATTTGTTTGTCCGTCTGCCTGCCTGCTTGTTCATTAGTTCATCTGTTTGTTGGTCTGTCCGTCCCTCCGTCCGTCTTTTCCTGGGAATCTGTCCGCCTATCTATCTATGGGTCGGTCTGCCTGTCCTGCTGTCTTTCTGCCTGAGTGTCTGCCTATCAATCTACTGGTCAGCTTAACTGCCGTCACGCTAGCTATCTGTCTGCCTGTTGTTTGCCGTTTTATCCGTCTATCTGTTTGTCTGTCTATTTTGTCTGTTGGCTCATTTATTCGTTCCCCAGGTATGCCTGTCTGTAAGCAGTGTGTCGAGTTCTTTGCTTACTCGATGAATCCGACGAAGAGTGGCCGTCCATACCTTGATGCAGCTGCAGCTCCTCCCCATGATTCCACTGATGCTGATGATTGATCACAGTCGCCGATGGTTCGTCCATCTCTCGCGCCTTGACTGAGAAATCCGAGAAGATCGACGGCTCACCGACTGAATACGGTTTGTCCGACCCACCGGCAACGGGAATCCTGCTGTTGTTGTGGTTGGAGAAGTCGGTCGGCGGCATCCCCATCGGGTAGAAGGATGGGTACATGGGTACCGCTGAGGCCGCATAGGGATTCAGCGTCAGCTGCTGCTGCGCGTGGTACCAGCCGAGGTTGTAGTAGTAAGGAAAGTAGGACCAGCCTGAAAACGGAATTCCTCGTAAGTATCTACTTAATGATTCACGAGTGAATAGTCATACAGTCCGACAGATAAACAGAGCTCCTCAAAAACAGATGAACAGAAACCTACAGATGCCATGCAGGCAAACAGCTACACAGAAAGACGGCCACAGTGAAAGTTAGACAGATCTATAGATCAACAGATACGTACGCAGACATCTAGGAAGACAGACAAACATACAAACAGACAGAAAAACCGACATACAGTCAGGCAGACATCTGGGCAGTGACAACCCGATCTGCACAAACACTCAGGAAGTCAGTCAGGCAGTCGGGTGATGGGTAAGACAGACAGATCTAATCTGGACTGACACGAGACATCACCCCAAAATTAGGAGGTAACCACATGCAAAGTCGCCCCTTCAAGGCAGACACTGACCGTTCAACGCGGGGTCAGCGAGATCGAAGGAGTAGCGCGTTTCCTGAGGGATCGGCTGATGATGGTACGGCTGCAGGGGCTGCTGTTGGTATCGCACGTACTGCATCGGAGGAGGAGGAGCAAGACCAGCTACAACACAATCCAACCATAACCATTGGTTTTATGCACAGACAGACGCAAATCAAGACAGTCCAAAAAAAGAAAGCAATATGTACCCTGCTGGTAGAAATAAGGCACGGCCTGACCTCCGTAGACTCCTTCTCCATTATGGCCGGCGGGATAAGGCATCATTATCGGGACTCCAGACGGGCCAGGCATGTCATAGGCATGAGGAGGGGGAGGATGATTCGAACCCGCTACGGGAAAACACGGAGGAAGCGGAGGGTAGTCAAAATAAGAGCAACCATTGTCCATGTACTGCTGTTGTTGCTGGTCCATCTCGGAGCTTTTACAGATAAAACGTGAAGGAAAGCAGGACGTCAAACACGTACCAGTAGATGTGGAGCGCTGATTGATGGGGACGAATGAGGCCTGCTGTGGAGGGAAGGGGAGCAAGGCTGCCTGTCCAGAAGCGGCGCCGCCGCCAGGCAACGCGCTCACACCACCAGCAACAGCAGTCTGCAATAAGGGTCGCGCCTAGATTTACACTTCAAACTATAAAACTTCGAAAGAAAATCAGAAGATCGTCCCTCGCCAGGACGGACTGGTACCTGAAACGGAGATGAATTCCCCCGACGCACACTTGCGAATCTGCACACAAAAAGAGAAATATTGCTAGTGCTGTCTCTCTGAATGTATTATGGTCCGTCTGTTTCTGTTGGTCTTTCTCGGATTGTTTGGGAAGTCCCCATGAAAGTCGTCTCGTCTCGACTGTCATTGAATTGTAGGTATATTTCTGTGTATATGTTTGTCCGTCTATAGCTATTGCCCGTTCCTCTATAGCTGTCTCCCCGCTTTTCTGTTTGTCTGTGTCCATCTGTGTCTGTGTGTCTGTCTGCCTGTCAGACTTTGTCTGTGAATGTATTTGCTTATACGTTGCCTGGCCGTCTGCTTGTCTATTTGCGCACTTCGTTGTTTGTCTGTCTGTCATAATGATCTGTCTATCTACCGGAAACTGGCATCCCGACCAGCCGGGGAAGTGATGGAAGTAAACTGTGCGATCTGAGCCCCACGAATGTCCAGTGGTGCCGGTCGGTTGTTGTACCGTCGAGGTCTTTGGGTGCCTCCGTCGCCACGCAAATTCGGCGACTGCTGCTGTTGATGCCGAGGACGACCATTCCGCTCTTCTCCTTTAAACAAACCCACAAATCTGTTGAATCTGTTGAATATTAATATTTTACGATTTTGAAACAAAAAGTGAGTAACACAAAAAAATATAAAAAATATCTTAAGATTTTCATTTCAATCATACAAATGTATTGTAGGAATCTGTAGAGCATATCTATACCATATCCAGTGTAGTCCCGCTGACGGCCATAGACAGGTTTGGCGGGAACGGGGGGAAAGTCAACGATCGAGCTGGCGGGGACCTCACGCTTGCGTCTATGCAAATGGAAGAGACAATCGTGTTGGCAAATTGAGGAGTTGTGACCAAGATAGACTTCCACTTACGGTTCGCTGACGTCCTTCCCGGTCAAATAAACCTCATATCGCTTATCGTCCTCCAGCACTTTTTGAATGTATCCGTACGAGATGACCTCCACTGAGGCATCCGCAGATGGGTCTGACGACACCCTCACCTGCAATGCATTGAAAGAATGACGCCTCAACCAATATGCATGTCTGCCGCCCCACCTATCTGGCAAATTGCCTACTGCCTTTTTCTTCGATTAGCTCTTTCCGTCTGTCTGCTTGATGTACTTTTAGTGATATCAGGCTGAATGCCTCTCAGCCCATGTAACTCCCTGAATCTATGAATGAAGATCTGTCTGTCAGTCTACCTGCCTGCCTGTATATATATTTCCTGTCTGCCTGCCTGCCTAACTGAGTGTATTATGTACAGGGTGATTCACTACCACATGGACACATTAACAAAATCACCAAAAATACGGTTTTCATTATTTTCATAAAGTTTCTTCAGATCATATGAAGCTTAACTGTTTTGCGTCTAAATACCTGGGTGGGATATTTCCGATTTCATTCTGTAAGGCAGGGGCACTGGCCACAAAAATTGGACGAAGTTGGCTGATATTTTTTGCCATTTTATGCCCATGACTGAATTTAATGATACGAAATTGAGCCACCCTACTTCAAAAATCGGCTTATAGCGATTCCTAGCAGAACAGATACGCTTTACAAGGAGCCTTCTGGAAGGCAAATTGGTTAGGAAACCGATTTATGAAAATATTTTTATGAAAAAAATGGCGCCAAAAGTGCTTTTTTGATGTGTTTTGAAAACTTTCAGATCAAAAACATGTTGGATCGTTCCCGTTTCTAGTTTTTCAGTGCGAATATGCATAAGATGAGCATATTTGTTGCCCGAGTTGAGAGCCTAGAGTTGAAAAATGCTGAGATACAGCATGTGAAAAATCTTCCCTAATATCAGATGGACAAGTTATCGACAGGCCTGGTTCTCTCAATCGATTAATTTAGACTCTTAAGTCATACATTTCTAATAGGCCATCGACAAACGTTCAGGAAAGTACAAAAAAATGCATAGGAAGAGCAATTACAGTGACCAAGAATACATTTTTTGTTCCGAGGAAAATAAAATGATCACCTTTTCTGGGCAGAGCTGCATGGGGTGGCTTACTGCTTTTTTTCCAAATTATTTGAAAGCTAACTTTTCCTAAACTGAATCATCTTTGTTTAAGCTAATCACAGAAACATGATCAGTTGCGCACCGTTCCTCTGACAACTGATCGCGCGTGTCCACGAGTTAGTAAATCACCCTGTATACATATATGTCTGCCTGTCTTCTATTTCGATGTCGGTTTGTCCGTTTAAGTCGCCATGACTATCTGCCTGCCTGGTTTGTCTTTGTCTATTCGATTGGCTATCGGCCTCGGCATGGATACTTACGTTGACGATCCTGCCAGCCATTCCCATGTTTTGGCGATTATGTTCTAGGAAAAGAAGACAATGTAATCGAACTAAACATTACTCTCACGCCAGTACCAAAAGCGGAAAAACATATAGCTCAATCGAGGGAGATAACCTCGGTGACCGTACCTTTCACCTCCTCCAGCCAGATGTCGAAGGCCACGTTCCGGTAGATGTGCGGTTGAAAGGACTTTACAATCTTGTACGGGAACGGCGGACCTTCCTCTTCGTACTGTGACTGAACCGCCGGATCCTGACAATTTAAAAATCGATCAAAACATTATGCAAAAATATAAAAACTGCTTCCAACTTAAATCGAACTTATTCAACTGAGCAAGAACGGCACTCAAACAACGCAAATTTAATTTAGTCATACTGCGACAAAAACACATCAAAAGAGCACCAATCAATCAAGCGCAACCAAACTAAACCAAATGGAGTTGAACTTGTTGATACATCAGCCAATCAATCCCCCACGTCCACATATTTTATTGACTGAAGCGAGCCGAGACTCCCACGAGCACTAGCACAAAGTGTTCAGCTTACCAAAAAAAGTTTCCATTTTATTTAAAATTTAACCTACTACACTAATACAAAGTGATGGAAATTCATTTGCAAAGAGTTGTTTAACGAAACCGCTGAACTCACCACGAGGGGTCGCTGCGAAGCTGCAACGACAGCTCCTTCTTCCACAGCAACAACAGCGTCTCTCGAAATTTCCCCTTTCTCTTCCGAACCACTATCAACAAAAGCAAAGTAAAGAAAAAATAGGAAATAAGTTGTCGCAAAAAACGAGTAGGCAAAAGACGACCGGAAAGGTATGAGATATTACAGCGCAGACACGGCTTCCGGATGGAGCATCAGTACGCTATAGGAGTGAATAGCTTCTCCCATCCCGAACAGCCTGCCGTACAGCACTTCATACACCACCGCTGTGTGTGAATAAAAAGAAGGAGAAATAATTTTCGCGCTCACCTTGAAATGAATTGATTATCGTCCGTTACACACGGCAGGCAAGCAAACAGGCAGACAAACAAGGTAAAATGACGTAGCGGTTAAAAGTACCACATTAATCAAGGTAAAAGTGCACAAAGCGTGAATAAAAGAAAACGGAGAACAAAAAGAGCAAACAAATAAATGCGGTTTGCCGGGCTCACTCGCTGTTTTTGATTCTCTCTCTTCTTTTTATCTGACTGCCTGGCGTTGTCCGGCCAATTACACCGCCCCGACACACACGGTATGGGCGGGACTTCGTCACTGGTGACCTAATTAATTAAGCGGGCCGCAACAGGATAGTCTCTCTCTCTTTCTGTTCGCTCTCTCGCTTTCTCTCACCTTGTGCGATGCCGGCGTTGGTCAGTTCCTCTTTGCTTAGTACGCTGTCATAGTGGTCGCCACCACCGTGACACAGCATAACCTAAATGCAAGGAACAGTACTGTACTTGGTCGGGGTGTTCGGCTCCGAGAGTATGACGTCACAGTGCGTCAGTAAAAGAGATGGACAAAGAAAACTACGTTACGGGCCAGTCCGATATTTCAGGCCGAAATCCAGTGATGCTGGCTAGAGACTAGAAAGACGAGACAGGCAACTACTCTACTACAGAACACACGCACCTGCCCGTAGTCCTCGGAGTAGATGTCTTCGTCGGCATAAATGATTTCCCGAGAATCCTTATCCCTGTTGCCGTAATAGATGCAGAATACTTTTCTGAAACGAAAAACGAAAAAAAGCTACAGATGGATCAAAGACGATGCATCAGATGGTCTTCAGTCTGATTTCCAGCACGTTGCCTTCAGTCTTGTCTAACTCCCTGCCTCTAGGTAAGTAGGCAGGTATGTAGATGTCTGTCTGTCTATCTCTCTATCCGTCTTTCATTCTGTCTGTCTGTCTATCTATCTGTCGCTCGCCCGTGCGTCCGTGCCTTTTCTCGGTCACCTGTACAACGCCGCCATGACTTCCATCTCGAACTTCGTTCCGACAGTCTGCAATTCCGAAAAGGAACGTGAAGCCAGAACCATTTGAATACCGGAAGTACCTTCTCATCTTTCATCCGCCCCAGATATTGTTCGAAGTCCTCCTCTACTCGCTAAAAAAACCGAATTCAGAACCACTTAATCAAGGCAGTCCACAACGATGGTATTACGGTATTTACATGCTGATACTCTTCCCGATGTCGCTCCAGGAACCGGACACACGCCGCGCGAACTTTACTATGATGACCTTGCACATGAAAGACCTAAAATTGAGGAGAAAGATTAGTACTCTAATTCGTTAGCCAGTCAGTCAATAAATTATGTTGTATAAATCGGGAGACAGCGAACTTGTTCAGCGACCACACGAAATAAGGAGGATCCATCCCTCGGAACACGCTTCCGATACCTGTGAGGGAGAATTGCAAGAAAAGAAATAACATCTTCACATACTGTAATATACATGATCACTGAAAATAGAAGACAAGAGACAAGGCAGACAAGAATAAGACAAGAGGTGGACAACAACACCGTATACTGTAGAAAGAAAGACAGACAGACAAATAAACAGACAGAGGAGACGCACAGACAGAAGCACAGACAAACAAAGAAACAGACAGAAAAGACAGACAGACAGACAGAGCGATCGAAGGCAGGCAGGCAGATGGGGCAATTAAACAGACAAACAGGCAGATCAGACAGACAGACAGACATACAAACAAGCAGACAGACAGACAAACAGACAGACCGACAGACCGACCGACAGATACACAGGAGACACACAGATAGACATTCAGATGCGTAAAGAAGCACAAATGGAAAGGGAAAAAATCATTGTGGCAAACAGTATGCACTACAGACAATGACGCAACAATACATGTATTTTCTTACAAGCCTTCCGCATCCAGCTTGTAATCAATCCGCTCCCTCGGCTGGCGCCGGTGATGGCCGCCATACCGTGTACCGACATGGGCCGAAGTAAAGGAGATCCGCGAAGCTCGCGGTCCCATGGGACCAGTATACGACGGACAGACACTCATGATGTCTGTGGAAGGCACAACTCCGGCTGTCTGTCTGTGTTGCTTTACCGGTCTGTCTGGGATTTCAGGAATCAACTGGTGATATTAAAAGTAATAAGACATCTTTAGTTACGGGAGGGAAAGAGGAATTTGTAAACGGAAAAGATGATTACCAGGTTTGACCTGGCAGTCCTTAATTTTCGAGTGACTGTGAGGTCATTTTCATAATGGGTCTCCGTCTCTTTCCGGGAACCCTTGCTCATGGGGGAGGGATTTTCGTATGGAAGGACCCAATCGAAAAATAGATCGCTGACAGTGCCAGTCCGCCACTAGTCAGGCAATCAGACGGCTGGACCAGAGATGGCGTCAACTGCCTGTCTGCCTAGGAATCAGACAACAAAGCCCTTGTGCCCATGGGAAATCCGTCTGGTCCGCCTTTGCCAGTCGCCTGATAAGAGCCTTTCATCAGCACCGCCCGCCTGATGCCTCGGCATTCGCGACGGGCCGCGGTCATAACTTTTTTGTCTAGTTTGTCCTCTTCCGTGTGCAGTTTCATCTGTCCATCATCATTGCGTGATTCAAACCTGCTCGTCCCATTTCCGTTTCTCCATTAATTTTCCTCCTGGTCAGAGTTCACTGTCCAGACTTCGGACGGCCCGGTTCTACCGAAATTTTGCATAGCGCCATCTGCTGGTCAGGAATTTTGCCTCGTGACGTCATCGCGACAGTGTGTGTTGTGGTTTTCAAATATTCTGATTAATTTCCAACTTTTTCTTCACTCTCTCTCAATGGTCTCGTTCTTCTAATCGCCCTCCGCTTGTGTCTTCAATCAGAATTTTTATGGAAATATACTGTGCATTGATCGGAAGGAAGATTTATATGCGGAATTGTCGGCCGGCAGCGAGAAAGGGGAAGAATTGCGTAAGAATTTTCGAAAACAATTTTTTCCCATTGTTTTGTCGCTTCGCTATTGTTCGACCGAAATGTTTTACTGGCTTATACATTGTTTCAGATCAGCGAAGTCAGTTCTAGCTGACGCACTGCCTTCCGACCTGCTGCAATGTCGGAAACCTCGACGGCGGAATACATTCCGCTGCAGCCGCAACCGCCGCCGCCGTCCTCCTCATCCACCGCTCCGGCTGGCCACTTCCGCGCGCAAATCTTCGACCCTCCTTTCATCCTCGCGCAGATCGGAGCTGTTCAGTCGCTGTACTATGTATCCTCGAGTATGTTCCTGTTAGTGGGAAGTTACTGGGTTGAATTTCCAGCCACCCTGGCGTGCCTCTTCGACGTGGAGCTGATGTCGGTGTCCACCTCCATGGGCAAATTCCTAATCGCCCTGTATTTTTTAAATGCGCTTTTTCTAGCCTGGACGCTGACGATCATCGTCAGGCGGTCCAAGTTGTGTTTGGACTTTGTGGCCACTTGCCATCTCTTTCACTTCATTTTGGCGTGGATTTATTCGCGGCACGTGCCGCTTAGTCTCACTTGGTGGACCGTGCAGATCATGGCCGCGATTCTGGCCACTGTTTTGAGCGAGTATCTCTGTTTGCGGGTCGAACTCGAGGCCATCCCTGTGGCGCAAACCTCCAGAGTGGACGTATAAAATGGCAAACGGATAAAAGGCAGTGTTGCCTTGGTCTGTTGGTTGATTGATTGAAACACAGCTATTATTCCTTGAAGATCTAACGATCTTTTATATCATCGCTTAATAGGTATAATTCTACGCTAGATAATTGAAAAAATAAAAGGATAAAATACAGAAATTAAAAAACCAATTTATGCCTTTCATTTTCGAAGAAAGATTTACTCAGACAGGGATTTTCGACGTAAACAACTCTCTGATTGGTGAAAACCGACTGAACCCAAAGAGGATATATAACAAGAGCCACNTCTTTGGACTGAACCCCGCCCAAGACGGCACGACGATTTACGATTGATCGCCCGACCAGACAGTCATTTGGCCTCTCTGGTCTCCGGGTCGATTGAGCCACGAGGACATTCGGTCTCCAGGCCAGTCGTGTGTGTGTGCCATGTGGAGCTTTTCTCTCTCGGCCTGGGTCTCTCTGGCGTGCAAAAACAAACCCGAGTTGCAGGCAGCTGTTGCCTGCCTGCATTCGATAGACGCCTTTGCACACACACACATACGACAGTGCAAAATTCGAACTTTCTTCTTCCTCAAAAACAGCAAATTCGCCCCCCCCCAAATTTGCCCTTATCCCGAATGCTGCGTATTTGACACTGGATTACAGACATCGTTCATCACGATCGGGGAGTGGGGATTGGTGTTTTGCTAGGGAGTGGAGGATATTTTGTCGCCAAAACGGATCCTCTAACCAGGTCGTCCTCAGTGTCAGGTAGCAGTTGTAGTAGCTCCATTGCTGCAGTGAAACGAGGAGGCAGCCACCACCACCAGCATTGCCATTTGGAATCAGCATCCGCCGCCACCACCATTTCGTCGCCAATCATAAAAAAGGCCCGTCTTGCTGCTCCAGAGGACCACGATAACGGCCTGGTAAGTCGCAAGTCAAGTGAAGAAGACCCTCACGTTTTTGGTTGTATAATCATCTGCGTCATCTTGCATAAGGGCATCTTTTTTTGCCCCCTCCTGCATTTTCTTTTTCGTTATTGGGTGGAATATAGGAAGGAAAGCTTAATTTCATTGGCAGTGCAAAGGAAGAATGCGATTGAGATTGGTAGAAATTGCGACTTTGTGGCTAGAACGGAGAAAACTGTGGAAGGCTGCGTTTATCCCTGAATCATTCAATCAAACGCTTGTGGACATGCACAGAGCTGGTCTACTTCGTCTTGGGGTTTCTTCAGCTTCCCATAGTTTTTTCACGAGTTTAGATTTGTTTTGACGTGCAGTTCTTGTGCGATTAAGTTTTTCATCAAAACAGTGAGGTTGCTGTAAGTGACTTCGATTTAGGTCCACCCTCAAACATTGGAAATTGTTCAGACTGTCAGACTGTCAGACAACCAGACTTTTGGTTGACAGTCTTGGTCTTTTGACTAATCAGTCAAGCAAGCCCTGGCTGAAATATACAGCGCAACCCTACATCCTTAATTGTTTTTCTTAGTTTCTGCAGCGGTTTGGTTTATTGTTTCACATCTGGTTTGAATGTGAACTATTTGACCGCTAAATTTTGGAGTTGGATGGATTAAATTTTGGTTATTTTTTCTTCAAAAACGAAAAAGAATTATTGGGAATAATTCATGTTGCCTCTAATGAATCAGTGGAGCCCATCCTGATGTGCAACGTGTGTCGGCCTACCCTGCGACAATCCTAGTTTGTTTTCGACATGTCAGTGGGGTAGCAATCATTTTAAACAAAATAGGAATCGACTTCTGAATGGATGAATAGAATAGGTTTTGTAGTTGTAGAAGTTTGTAGTGTCCACAATTATTCAGCAGGGATTTTTTATTGCGAGTCAATCAACCAATCTAGTGAAGCAATGTTCTCACAACTTTGACGAATTCAATAATATCGATTTATTTTTCCATTGCAGCGGGGCGCCGTAATGGTGGACTCTGTGAAAACGGCCATCTGGAATGCCTTGAATCACTACGCATTTGAGGACGCGGTGTTTGCGGCGGAGCGGTTGTACGCGGAGGTGGCCAATGAGGAGACAGCCTTCCTGCTGGCGACCAGCCTCTACCGCGCCGGCCAGAAACATCGGGCACTGGAGGTGCTGAGTAGCTACCGTACCGACACGCAAGCCAGTTCCGGTAAGGGACTTTTCGAATTTTCTGCTTACAAACTGTCCAAACAACGCAGACAATGAATACAGGCTGGTGTAGGCAGTCAGTTAAGATAATTACCTGCTGACACTGACGGACAGACATATTCGAAGACCGACAGTAAGACGGAGAGATCTGCATTCATACAACCAGTTATGTAGACATCTAGCCAATCACACACTAGCAAACAGGCACACAGAATTCATAAGGATACTATCAGATGAACAGTTATTAAGGCAACTAGACCAGGATATTAGACGAACAAATATGTAAACTAAAGCAAGAAAGGTGCATCGACCAAGAAATAGACATACGGTCAATCGGTTGACAGACCAGGCAAACTGGAGACTGCTGTTTGGTGTTTGACAGTATTAATAAGTGTCTGCTTTATCCAGAGATCCGCTACTTAATCGGGAGGATATGCTACGACCTGGAGCAGTATCCGAAGGCCGAAGTTGCACTGGCTAACAACCTGCAGTTTGAGGTGCCGTACGGCCCGGAGGACGTGGAGAATTTGTACAAGCAGAACACCTGCAGTTATGCCCTTCAACTTCTGGGTAACATCCAACATAAATCACACAGGTAAGGACCTCACGTTTAAAAAGTCATTGTGTTACCTGCTCTTGTGTTTATTTATATGTACCTGTCTGTCTGTCTGTCTGTCTGGCCTTGAATCTTCATACCTGTTTTGATTTGTTTCTAGAATTAACTTTGCGTTTAAGATCCGTTATCTTCACTGACGTTACCGTTTTTTGTGTGCTATTCCAGGAAAGAAATGGCGGCTGCATCATTGAAACGTGCTGTGTCCCTGAACCCCTTCCAGTGGAGCAGTTTCGAGACTGTTTGTCGCATGAAGGAGGACATTACCGCCAAAGATGTCTTTTTCCGGTCCGTCTCGAAAGTCAGCCAGTTTGAACCGGCGGAAGAGTACGGTGCGGCTTCGGGGGCTACAGCCCTGGGTCTTTCGATTTTGGACTTGACTAGCAGCAGACGGGACGAGGATGAAGAGATGCCGTTGAACATGTCCCTGACAGTGGTGCAGCCGCTGCCGTCGGCGTTCGTTAAAGCGACTAGCCGGGTCGTGGTTCGCAGTGACAAGTGCAACGTCTCCGGTTCCGGTAAGTAGCTGATTCGCAGACAGACATCGACAGACAGATAGACAGACGGAGATACAACGAAACAAGCAGACAGACAAGCCGGCAAAGACTGACAAACAGGCAGAATGACAGAGAGACAGACATAGACTGATATAGGCAGATGAGACATGAGACGGGCGGAAAGAGAAAGACAGACAGGTAGGGTGCTACGTACAATAAACAGGCAAGCGGACAAGACTGCCGACAACTGTATTTACAACCTGATCTTACATATATCTTAATTCACAGGCTCAGGAAGGACTTCGATGGGAAGAATCGCCGAGGAAGCCATGTCACCCCACACTTACTCTCCACAAATCCTTTTACCACCCTGCATTTCCACACCGCGCACTCCACAGTCCTCGCATTCACAGTTGAACCTTTCCCAGGACAGTTTGATGAACCGCAACTCCCTCGTCAACCCGCCGAAGAAAAAGCCGCCCTTCCCGTTCCGGTATGTACTGCATTTCTATGTAGTCTCAGTTTACATTACATAAGAAGACGGTATTCACTACTGTACTGCCGCGTTAGCTTCGCGCACTGCAAGAGCATTACTTCGTTATCCTAGCCCGCAGTGCACGTAAGCTCATGCGCGGATCTATAGGTCTAAGTTTACGGTGGGTCTACTTCTACTGCGCGAAGCTAACGCGATAATACAGTGTTAAAATTGAATTGTTAATTCACCAGAATCCCAAAAACAGGTCTCAAACGATTCTCACCAACCGACCTCAAATGAAATTGGAAATCTGAGGTCGAAGACGTTAAATGCATTATTTATTGATTTTTTAATAAATCTCTTGAAGAACGATTGCGTAACAATTGGAGAGTTACTATTTAGTTGTGATTTAATCTGGTTCTTTTCTTGTTTGCCAAAAACAGTTTGTCGAGTGCTAATTCGTCGACCGCGCACGAGTCCTCGGTGCTGCGTTCACGTCGGCAGACCAGCGAGACGACGTCCATCTCCTCGTCCGGTCGGACCTCCTCGCCGCAACAGCTGCAACCGACGTTACGCAGGAGCGCTCGTCTGCAGACCTCCGCGGTTAAGGAGAACAAGACAGTGCTGAATAATAAGAAACGCAGTGATTTCGATGGGGCCAGTGATATCAAGCCAGTGCGCAAGGATCGGCTGGGGGGAAACAGTCACAATATCAAGTCGGAGAACCTCTGTGACAAATTAGAAACTTGTAAGTCAACCAGGTGGACAGACAAGCCCACCAGACTGGAAGATTATTATATAGTTCGACCTCCAAATCATCTCATCGTATAGACAATGATAGTCTAATTGGTGTCGATGAAACTTATTTCGAGGTAGTCCAACCAGCAAGTACTAGTAAACAAGCAATAGAACTGGAACTGGTTGATGTCCAATTGGTTTTATCCTTTTTTCCATATGGTTTACTCTATTTTTAGACCCTGCGAAAAAGTCAGTCATCGAAGAAACCGGCAGGAAATCGACAGATTTGGCGAGAAAGCGAAAGGTAGAGCCCAGTCTGATTCTTCTACCCCCTTCGATTAGTTCGGAGAGTCGGACACAACCACCGACTCTTTCGGAAAGCACCCTCACCGAACAGGAGCGTTTCACATCCCTAGTGATGCATTCGTACTGCCGATTTGGTAAGCTATCTGTTTTTCTCTTTGTCTTCTTTCGGGTCGATTCATTTGTCTATGTCATTCAGTCAGATTGTCTATAAATCTGCATGTTTTGTCCGGATGTATGGGTTTTTATGGGTCCGTGTCTCTGTTGTCCATTAACTTGTGTGTCTGTCGACGTGTCATTATTAGTTGTCTGGCTTGCTTCTATGTATCTGCTCGTGCTTGCCTGCCTGCCTGTCTGTCCGTTTGTCTAGCTGGCTTCTGCCTATTTGTCTGTTTGTCTGTATTGCTAACTGACTTGACTTGACTTCCTGAGCTGCAGGTTATCCGTTCATATGCCTGATTAAACGCTTTATAGTATAAATGTATGCCTGATATGTATGCCCGTTTTTCTTTGTTTATTCATCTTCGGAAAATAGCAATCACGTGATGACTCATGATTTCGCAGGCGAAGTAGTCCAACTGCTCCACCGTTTTGACATCCCCGCTGCGAAGGAGAAACTCGATTGCATCACTCCTGAGCAACGCGATGCACCATTCTACTGGTACCTCAAGGGCCGGCTTCACTTTGAGATGCTCGAGTACCCAGAAGCGGTGGTGGCGTTTGAGGAAATGCGACGCAAGGATCCCTGCTATATCCAGGGTGTGGAGTACTACAGTGTGGCGCTGTGGCATCTCCAGCGGGAGAAGGACCTCGCGGTGCTGGCGAAATATCTCATTGAGAATCATCGGGACTTGCCGGAAACCTATATCGTTTATGGGAACGTTTTCAGGTAAGATGTGAAGGATGGATGGAGTGGGATCTGGTGATCGGGATGGGATGCTGAAACTGACAAGCAGAAAGACAAACAACAGACAGACAGATAGATAGATAGGCAGGCATACAGATAGAAAAACAGACAAACAGGCAGATTTACATACGCGCAGATACTCAGACAGGCTTTGACAGAGAGACAGACAAGCTCTCAGGCAGACAAAGACAGGCAACCAGCCAGACAAATATCAACCGTTCTTTCCTCACCTCCTTGACAGTGTCCAACGGGAACACGAATACGCCATCAAAATGTTTCGTCGTGCCCTCCAACTCAACCCTCATCACCCCTACGCCCTAACCATGATCGGCCACGAGTACACCGCGATGGATGAGCGCGACAAGGCCGCCCAGTGCTTCCGCCTGGCGATCCACGCCGACCCCGCCCACTATAACGGCTGGTACGGCCTGGGAATGATCGAGTATAAGAAGGAAAACTACCCGGGCGCGATGGCCAACTTCAAGAAGGCCCTTGAAATTTACCCCACCAATCCCATCATCCTCGTACAGTTGGGCGTGGCACAGCATGCGCTCAAGCTGACGGCGGAAGCGCTAAGGACGCTCACCTCCGCCGTGGTCAGCTTCCCGCGCAATCCGCTGTGCCGGTTTCAGCGGGCGAGTCTGCTCTACTCGTTGGGTCATCTGGAGGAGGCATTGAAGGAATTGGAGGTTTTGAAGGACCTCGCGCCGAAAGAGTCGCTAGTCTACTTCCTCATGGGGAAGGTGTGTCCTTGTATTTCTACATGCGCTCTTGATTGGCTGATTGGTTGTTGTCGAGCGGTCTAGAACATGCCTCGCAACCGAGGATTCGGTTGATTAATTCACTGGCGCCTTCCGGTGAAGTGTGTTTTTTTAATGATTTTGATTCTGTTTCTTTGTGTATGTTTAGGTGAGCAAGCGGACAGACAAGACGCACCAGGCCTTGATGTACTTCTCTAAAGCCATGGATTTGGATCCGAAAGGTAGGACCTACGAGCACATCTATTGGTCGAACCGCAGGACAAGAAGCGGCGACCATACTGACTTTCGGTAGACAGGCGCTTGAGCCAGGCTACTTAATGACCTGTATATATGCTGACAAACTCTCAGGCAGACAGTCAGACAGACAGTACGACCAATAGATTGATAGATCGATTGATGGTTGTTCAGGCAGACAGACAGACAAGCTGACCAATAGATGGATAGATTCAGGCAAGTAGCTTGATAGACAGCATGACAGGCAGACCGACAGACAGACCGATCTATAGATAGATGAACAGACGACAGGCAGACAGATAGGTAGACGGAGAGATCTTTTCGGATAGGCAGTCATTCTTAAGTGGCTTCAGATTGATAAAATGACTGCATCTGTTCACTCCGAGAGTTGTTTTCAGGTACCAACAACCAAATCAAGGAGGCCTTCAACAAGCTCTACGGCGGCATGGAGGATGACGTCGTACCGCAGCGCGCCGCCTCTGGCACGACCTGCTCTCGCGACTCCCAGGCCTCATCAATCTTGTGATTTTGTTTGTCTACGTTCGTGTGTGCGTTGATATTTGGACGTCGAAAGTTGGAGCAGAGAGGAAACGTTTTGACACGTCCTTCTTCCACGATAAGGATGATCGCGCACCGGATGGTGTACTGGATGGATGATGTCCTCTTCTTTTGTCCAATTTACCCGCTTCCCTGTCAACAATAACCTTACTCACACACACACACCTCTAATCTACACATATTCAAGTGTATCGTCACCTGTGCTCGTACGTTATTTGGCTGAAGAAGAGGAATAAACCACAAGAGCTTTCTGCGTTCCCGTGTTCCCAACTGTCTGGAGGATCGGGATGGGATGAAAAATATCCGTGTAAAAAGCGAAATTGTGTCTGATTGCTTTGCTCCGTTTTCGTTTTGAGTTCTCTCCTTTCTCTGCGTCTGAAGACGGTGGATGTCTGCTGATATGGAATGGCAGGGCGACGGGCGAGAGAGGTGTGTCTTGTCTTTTTTTCACGGTCATCCGGCCGACCATTTATCAATCACACCATTTTTACACTCGCTCGCTCGCTTATATTGGATGTTATATAGTTGGTTACTGTGTGTCTGTGAATGAATAATTGCCTCTATACGAGTAGTCGAAATACTGACTGGGTGGTTTTGTGTTCTTTTTTTGGTCAACCAAGTGTGAGGTATGTACCAGAGTCTTTGAAGTTGTTTTTTGTCGGTGTCGCTCTTCCATGGCGGGTTTATTCTTCATCATCCTCTCTCACTATATCAAGAAAATAACAAATACTACTTGTTTGTACGGCGCCCCGACATTTGGCATCCCCACAAATGGTATCGGATGACATTTCGTACATTGACGTAACGTATGACGACATAGAGAAACTAGTGCCATTTTGCTTTTAATGGACACGCGGTACGTCGACGTATGGTATGCTGATTAATTGTGCGGGCCGGCAATCGGTCCTTCAGCGAAAGTGTTACTGTAGAGTCCCGACCCATCTGTGGTACTTTTTTGGACCCCCCAGTAAATCAGACCCGGTGGCCAAAACAACTGTTACGCTTCAATCGATCAATCAAATTTGAACGGCGAAAGCGATCAAGGGTCTTTTTCTTTCTTCTTCGGTGAAGCGATTACGACGGCCCATGTTTTTTAAATGTTGTAGAAAAAGCAAAAAAACGAGCACGAATCAATGATCGACCGCAGAAAGGAAGGATGAAAAGTGCTACTGTAAACTGCTTACGCAATCAATCAATCGACACTCGCAGTCTTGTGGTGCGCACATCTTTGCAATCAATCAAAACGGTCGCTTTTTACTGTGTGATGACGTAGGCACCACCGACGGGTCGGGACTCTACAGTATTGTCTTACAGGGACGTGGATGAAGAATGTTACGGGGAATCCAGAAATTTTGATGCATTCCAAAGTATTCAGCCGACTGCATCGTTGGCTGGCAGCCTATCAGCAGACGTGGCTTTTTTTCGTTCGCTTCGCGTAGGAGGTCCTTGGCCTCGCTTCGCTCGGCCGTGGGTACGAAGATAAATGAAGTACTGAAAGCAATCGTAATGAGACCATGCTGTCAGATGGTTGAGTGTTGAGATGGTTCTGTGCACACGCTTCTCGCGACCACCCTTTTCGGTGATTGGAAAACTATTAGTATTAGTACATTATGTTGGCAAAAGTGGTAATTGTCGGTAAACCAAATGTCGCTAAGAACGAAATGTGCCTCTATACGTATTTTCGGGGTACGATCTGTCGCCAAACCATTTGTCAACTCATACAAAATGTCGGCCTGTACTATATGTCCGATTACCAAAATTCAGCATACCAAATGTCGGTGTACAGTACAATACATCGCGGCACGGCATGTACAGTATCAACTCAACAATAATCGAGCCATGGGAGGGGCGACTGGGTTGCCTGTCTATCTGCGCGTCTGTGTCCGTCTCCGTGTCTTTAGCGGTCTGTCTGTATGTCTGCTTTTGTCTCCGTCTGTCTGTTTGCCGGTTTGTCTCTGTCCATCTGCCTGTCTGTCTACAGTCTGTACTGTACTTGATACACTTTTAAAATCCATCTGGCTGTTTCGCTTATCTGGTGGTATGTCTTTTTGTTCTTTTGCCTATCTTTTTCTGTCTGCCTGACGGTCTGTAGCCAGAGTACTAGTACTGTATTACCTCGATAGATAGCGACAGCGCATGGGTCACGTGACGTAATGGTTGCCCGCCGTACACGTAAAAACCACCACAAGAAAGCTGTGT